>BLKR01003430.1:0-146157 GCA_011170035.1 Teleogryllus occipitalis | reverse complement strand
TTTTTCGTGTTTCCGGGCGCGTCAACTACATTGGTGCGCACATTGTTAAAATGAATTAGTTATCAATAAGGTAGTACAGGAATAACGTTACTCTTGCGGACGAACGAAAATGTATATTTCTGTAGGTCGAATATGTATGTAATACTGGTCCTCATGTAACAACAAAAGCAAAAGCAAGTTCCCCTCAGTCACAGAAGGTTCGCTGTATCTTGACACCTCCTTCACGCCGTTCGACGGCCAGGTCGTCTTGCCCGTCCTACTTCGGGCGAAGCCTCTGAGGGCGATGGAGAAGAGACAACAGCACGGGAGGGGGCGAGGTCGGGGCGAGGGCGAGGACAGAGGCGGAGGCGGAGCGGGGGCGGGGCGGGGCGGCGCCGAGACAATCCAGTCCCCGAGGACGAACCCGGACTGATTAGGCCCTACTCGGCCCCTCAGCCATTAATAGTAAACAGTTCGGTCGCGCGAGGGGGAGTGCATTATGGATGAGTTTATTTCTGCTCCGCAGCGGACGCCTCATCCCCCGTTCATTGCGCCTACGACACCGGCCCCGCCCCCACCCCCGCCCCCGCCCCCGCCCCCAACCCTGGCCCCGGTCCCGCCCCCCGCCCCGCCCCCGCCCCCGGCCCCGGCCCCCGCCCCCGCCCCGGCCCCGGCCCCGCCCCCGGCACCGACCCCGACCCCTGCACCGACCCCGGCACCGCCCCCGGCCCCCACCCCAGCACCGAGCCCAGCACCGCCCCGGCACCGACCCCGGCACCGACCCCGGCACCGACCCCGGCACCGACCCCGGGCCCGCCCCCGGCCCCGCCCCCGGCCCCGCCCCCGGCCCCGCCCCCGGCCCCGCCCCCGGCCCCGCCCCCGGCCCCGCCCCCGGCCCCGCCCCCGGCACCGACCCCGGCACCGACCCGATTAATACACAACACCGTTAATATACCACGAAAATCTGAGCTACAGGGGATGATGCAAACCTGAAAAGCTACAAAGGTGCATATCGAAATATTCAAATACAACGATACTAATTAAATAACATTTTTCTGTCACTAAGTAAAGATGCCAAATAGGTTGGTTACGATTAATTCGAAAATAGTGTGGTTGATCTAACATCCCTGCTTAGAAAAATCAATATCAACTGGAGCATTGTTAATTCAGTACTAAAACGGCTGAAAACAACATCAACAATTGTATAAGGATAATAATGTACTTCATTACCTCATTTAAAAACCCAAAAACAATTTTTCATTAAAAAAGTAATTGGCGTAAATACGTAAACTTTTGGAATAATCTATCATTTTATGTTTAAACGCGCACAATATATATTCCTGCAAAATATTGTAATATACGTGATTTCTGTAACTAAATATTCGTGCAAATCATATGGTAGAAATTATATGCAATGTAATATTGTTGATCTTTTGAAAGATATAAATTACATGAATGTATTTGCTGAACCAAATAATGTATTTGATTTGTCCCCTGATAAATGTGTATAGCACATGAGTAATGTACGGTTAATTTAATAATGAAATTTTCTAGAAGCAGCAGATGTTTTTTTTTCAGTTATAATGTTTTACAAGGAGATATATTGAAAACTGAAATTCTATCAATTTTTTAAACTAGTCAACGATATTCGTCTCGCTATCTTGAAACTCCAGTTTAAAATAAAATACAAGTAATCAACCATATATATTATGCAACCTACATACCTGAAAAAATAATTCAATAGTGAAATAGAAAATATATTTATTGAGGAAAACATTGCAAGGAAGTTTCAATTCCAACATTTTCCATGTGTTTATGGTTTCCTTAACCCCTCTCTCATTTCATCAACTTAATCATTATTGCTTCTAAATAGAATTAAAAAGGATATATATAAATAAACAAATCGTATTAGGTACATGAGAAATGAAATAATATATTATATTCTTACATTAATTCAATTTACAGCATCAACCTTTCAACACAGTTTATACTCACGAAAAAAGAAAAATCTTATTGGTGTAATGTACGACAAGTGTAATAAATAAGGAAATATTACGAAGTCCCAATGCAGAATTATATTTTTATTTCTAACCAATACGCCTCCATTTAAGTTGCTTACTTTCAAACAACGTAAATTCCAATGTCCGTAAGAAGATATCGTCCAGACATCGGCATAAATTGCAAAACGATGCGGCATCGTAACATAACGCTCAATATTGTTATGAGATATAAAACGCAAGGGATTTCTGCGGGCTGAGCAAACGTCGTCCACAACGGGATAGTGGTGACGGTCCCAATCGATGACGGAAGTTGTCCCTGCGGTGGAGGCAGCCAACAACCCGGCGGATGAGGACTCTCCCTTGTTCGTGACGCCTCTGAGGATTCTCTCGCCCCTTCCATGCATTTCTTACACCTTCTCAGCTGCGAGAAGTAAAGGAACTTTCGCGTAATTAAAGAATATAAAAGAAGAACAACGATTATGAAACTTACCCATCTTTGATAAAATATATTTAATTTAATAAAAATAACATATTTTTGAAACGACGTATTGATAGAACATTAATATCGCTATTAACGATTATCGTATTAGATAAAATTAATTTTGCATTAAAGAATCTTAGAAAAATTCATAACAGCTTGAAATAAACTAGTAAAAATTTAGAAAACAAGACTGGAAAATATTAAATATCGAAATAATCAAGAAAAATTGTGAACATATAGATGACCTATTAAAATTAATATTGTCGTGAATTTCAAATAAAATAAGTAACGAATAAATAAGTAACCAATAAATGACGAAATATATAAATAACTTTTGGTGTGTCTTACCTAAATAGGTTCTGAAACTCGCGTACATTTTTTAAGAATTTTTCTATGATTATTACTGTTTTCATAGATCACTACACAAATGCTAATCTCTCAAATGTACAACAAAATTGAAATCACTATCACCCTCAAGAGCTGTTGTCATGGAGCTTTTTTCTCATTATATAAATATTGTCTCCTATATTATTTCAGTAGTATACATACATTTCGCGGCTTCCACACGCCACCAAACTTTATAAATGAGATCTCGAAAGAAAGATAATTTCACGGAGACGTGACAAATGGCTCTTTGACTTTAAAAATATGAAGGATTTGTTTTTTAAAAAAATGCACATAATTATTCACAACAAATGCAACCCGGAACACTCGATAGCATTTTTTAATCTATATCGTCAAATAACTCCTAAATGAAGCGTTCTAGGTACTTAAAAAGTAAAATTTTGTGGTTAAAGCCCTAAAAAACTCGTACCTCTCACCGTAATCTAAAGGATGCGATCTTCCTAAACATTCTATTACATTTTTGCTGGTCTGACGCTTCTCGATATTACCCTACCTGCACAGAGACGTGCAGAATCTGCAAATGAATGTGAAGTTAAACTAATTACTTTTCCGTGGTTTCTCCTATCAACACTAGGCGAATGCCGGGGTAGTACCCTAACAAACGGGCCACGGACCGCGTGCCATCTTTCCTTCCTCTTCCTTGTCCTATCCTCTCCCCTGACACACACACACACACACACACACACACACACACACTTACACTAACATGCGCTACACAATTACATATTCCGGGTGACCGGTCGGGAGCTTAGAGCTTGACCCGGCTGGAGCGGTGCCCCGCTGGTGGGAGAGTCCTGATTAGGGGGAAGCTCCACTAGCCGACGGTAGGTCGGCGCCGGGTCTCGCCATCCAGCGGGGGAAGATCGCCATCTCCCGAGAAATAACATACACTACACTCACGGGACTAATGTCCAAAGCAGTTGACGCGCCCGGAAACACGAAAAAATCAATCAATCAATCAATCATTCAACTAATTACTTGATATAATGCGAGATTAAATAACACGGGTGTACCTCTCTATCTCGGTAATAAACTTAAATAAGAATAATTTTTATTGACAAGAGTGTATTGTATAGTTATCAGTTACGAGGAGACATATAGAACAAGAGACGGCGAATAAGAAGGTCTTCCAGAAAAAGATATATTACAAGCTTATAATCGATTGGAAAAATAAGGAAACGGGAGGGGTTTAACATGCGAGAATTCTCACTTTTGGAGTACGATAGTAACACTATGTTTCCTAAGCTATAATGTATGATTTTGCGCAGTTTGTAACATCCAAGGGTGAAAAAGTTAACTAATATTTTTCAATGTTCAATAGTTTATCGTTTTATGAATTTAAAGCGCAAAATGTCTAAATACATCATCACTCTTGTCAAAAATAATTTTAATTGAACTAGATTGTAAATACATAAACATCTGAATCAGTAACTTCATGCACAGTTAAAATATATTCAAAGTAATATCAAGAAAATGGTTCGTTGTTTCAGTATGTGTTATATGTTAGGAATAGAGTGCACCAAGGTTATTAGCACTACTAACAACAACCATTTGAAATTAATAGCTCGAAAATTCAGTAGCTATTTAAAAGATTTGAAATGTTTTCCAAAACCATATTCCGACGTGCCCTATTCATCCAGTATCCTAAATGCATCTGTGAAGATTTATATTTTTAATAAATACGCCTAGATTCTCATTCTGAATAAAAGCTTAAAGAGGTAGATTTTTACTTTAAATGAGTACTTTGAAGTTGCTAGCAAAGGCTCATTGTGTGCCCAAGCATTTTTATCAGCAGATCCTAGCTAAAAACAAAAATAAAATGCTCCGAGCAAGCCGGTGCACCTAGCAAAGTGAACTCAGTCGCCTGACGAATTTCAAATGAAATAGTAATGGCACGCAAAGTCTGGTGGATGCTCGTTAAGACACATACTTATTTTAAAGTGAGTGCCTAAAAAACATACATTACTATCACGCGAGCTGACAGAGACGGTTTCACTAACGAGGTTCTTAAATAATTTTGCTGGTGGTTTACTCTATCGTCACAGCACATCTCTAGAGAAAAAACAAGTGTTGCAGCATTACGATTTCAAACGCTTGGAGGCAGAATATTATAATAAGAATTATAATAATTTTAAATGATCGGTGTGTAATATAATCATGTAGTCGTAGATTTTTAAAGTTAATAAATAGTATTATTTAAATATTCAATACACAATGCCTGTTTTATATACTTATTTTACTTATTAATTATTATCTTCACTACTCACACACTAATTTTGCTTTACACTGTTTTGTCACGGCCTACTCATTGAGCTCCATTGGCTAACTACTTCTTTAGCAGAACTAAGCTTTAAAAACTACAATGCTTCTATGTAAATACCTCGTATGTACATGATATGTAAATTAGTAAATTAGGTTAACGAAGAAGTTAAAGTTAAGAAGAACGCAAGACAAGATATAAACAATGAATTAACATCAGAACGAGAGAAATGATAAGTAGAAGAATATGTGTACCGATAAAGTAAAATAGTAGAATTTGTAAAAGAAAATTGTCAATAAAAATTTATCATAAAAATTATATATTATTAAATTAACATAAATATTATTAAAAATTGTCAATAAAAATCTTGGGTCCGTTTGTGTGTACTCTCATTTAACTGATCCGTGAGATATTCTTCAATTCACCCACTAGACAAAAGTCCAAGGCAGGGAGAAAATAATTTCCGTTGGATTGCTCTTTGGGTTCCTCCGTTAATTTTCGCCTGCGGCTCCTGGGCCAGGGCTGTTCGCCGCTGCATCTCGCCCTGTCGTTCTCCTGCCTTTGCCATCCCTTTTCTCCTGCAGCAGCCTCGACGACTGGACTAATAAAGCTGCTGGCCTTTCCTGCTCCCTCCTCGCCGCCACTTCTCTCAATTTTCTCTCGATCGCCCTCTTCAATCGATACCTCGAAAGCGAAGCCCTCCCCGGTCCTACACTTCCCCCGTCCGACTGCCTTAATCGGACGTAAAACTCGCTCGCCGTTTTATGTATTCCTTTTTAGTGGCACTGCAGCGGCAGTAATTCTTCAGAGATGTGTGCTGAGCCGTCGATGACTAGCGGATAGGCTGGAAAGAAGCAGCATTCCGGTGCATATGAAAGGACTTAGAAGCGAATACCCCTCTCTTAAAAGGACATAGATACGAAGAACAGTCTGCGACATAAATAAAATTATGACAAAAATTGAATTCATTTCAAGATGACGAATCATCAAAAACACACTTTAAAACATACACATACCTTCATAAAAATATATGGGTAGAAAATGAAAAGAAAACACCATAAAGTTCAGACCCAATGAAATAAAATTTTATTCACACGTTCTCTACGGTATTTACTGTATACGACCATGAGCACTGAAGTATATGCCTCTCTCAAAAAAGTAAAATATGCGTCCAGAAAAGAGGGACATCCTCTACGTCTTTAAATCCATTTTGCCTACATTTTCGCATCAAAACATTGAATGGGCCTTCTCTTAGAACAAAAGATGCTGTCAATGAAGATCAAATATACATTTACATTATGTTTGCAGTTATTCAAAACTAGCACCCATTTTCTAGAAAGCACTGATGATTTCGGGAAATGTGTATACATGGACTATTCTGGCATGCCGATATCATTTATAATCTCTTAAAGAATACTACTTTATTTGGTCTTTGTAAATCACTATTTTTTACATGAAATGTAACTATTTGGATAAAATAATATATTTGAAATAAATACTGTTATTTGACTAAAATTATTATTTTGCTTCCGTCGGCTTAGTAACATTAAGACGCGTAAATCAATATTTCTATACAAGAGTGTGTAGAGTGTCCACCTATTACATGTAATTGTCGAATGCCTAGTTTCGCGGAAAACAGTGCCCGAGCAGAGTGCGTACTTGCCGCAACACCTTTTCCCGATTTCTCTGCGCCAGCCCTCGATGGCGGCATTTTTAAATTATTGATATTGCTAAAAGGAAAGACATTCTACAATTATATTATATCCATTCAGACTGATTATTTCGTGTTTCTGGGCGCGTCAACTGCTTTGGTCATTAGTCCAATAAATGTAGGATATGCTTTCTGTCACGAGAGGGAACGGTGTTCTTCCCCCACTGGATGGAGACCTTATTCGTCGGCTAAATGGGTTTCCTCTAAAGAAGTAACTCCCACCAGCGGGGCACCGCCCAAGACGGGACAAGCTTTAAGCTTCCGATTGGTTCTCTCGACATGTAAAGCAATGTAGTGCATGTGCCATAAGTACCGGGAGAGGTAGCTCAGTGCATCAACTGACGTCATTGCAGTCCCTCTGACCGGAAGGTCCTAGGTTCGAGTCCCGATGGTGGAAGGATTTTCGACACTGGCTTGACAGCTAGGTCGAGTTCATTCGCTGTCTGGAGGAGAATTCTAGCGGCCGGCTACTCTGATCGGTAGTTTTCCATGGTTTCTCCGATCAACACCAATCGAATGCCGGAGAAATACCTGGAGAAGTACCCTAACAGATGGACCACGGACCGCGAGCGATCTTTTCTTCCTCTTCCTTAACCTATCCTCACCCCTTGCACACACACCTACACTAACATGCACTACACTACCACTTATTCCGGGAGACAGGTCGGGTACTTAGAGCTTGTCCCGGCTGCGGTGGTGCTCCGCTGGCAAGAGATACCTGGTTGGGGAAAACCCCGCCAGCCTGCGATAGGTTGGCGCCGAATCTCGCCATCCAGCGGAGGAAAACACTGCTACCTCTCCAGAAAAATATTTGTGGCGGCACGATCTTATTATTATTATTTTTATCATGATGTACCAGAGGAAAAGTATTTGTGAACCAGAGAACTGCGTGTCAGGACACGCCGGCGCCCGCCACCGCCCACCGCGACCGCCGCTGAAAGGGCCCCCTCCGAAATCGCCCGTCCCTAAAGGGATTTATGACCCTCAGCTGCGCGTCCACGAGGCCCCCTTCTTATGAATGCCTCACTGTTTTCGGAGCGGAAAATTCCCCGCAGGTGAACCCCCGACTGGGAAGTACAGGCCCATTTATTAACTTTGTTTGTTGAAAGGAGTGTTATGAAAACGTCTATTGCATAAGTGCACACGCCTGGAGATAGAGTGAGAGGGAAAAAGTCCAAGTTACGGAAAGTTTTAGGAAATCGTGACATCTGATTGGTGAAGTATTAGCTACGACGCCATAGGTTTAAGCCAATCAGAGCACAAATGGCGGGGGAAGGAGTAATTTCAAGAGCCAGTATGTAATTTGGGGAGGGGGAACCAAAGGGCACACACGTACGGAGCCAAAACTCAACAAGGACTTCTGATCTAATTGTCGGGCAGGAAGCTTCGCACGAGGCGCGCGCACACACTTCTGACCTAATTTTCGGTCAGGGAGCTTCTCACGAGGTTCGCGCATAGTGAAGAGTGCTATTTAGGCTTCAGGCTGTTCCGCCGAGATTGTCGGTGTTTTGATGCGCGATCATCGCGCCACGGTGCGCAAAACGGCCCATGCTTATTTCGTCATCTTACGGTGCCGCTGCCAACCGATGCCTGATGCGGAGTCGCCGCTAATCGTCATCAAGAGGTGGAGACGGCCCCGACAATACGGGCTTCCTCTAGCAGACGCGGCCTGACGCCGTCCATCCTGCGACCGCCGCTGCCGCGGTCCCGGCCGCCAAAACTGCCGCCGCCAGCTGTTGAGGTCACCGACCCGAGGGAATCCCGCCGCTGGAGCGCTGGTTTCTCTCGCCACCAGGCCAAGTAAAACTATGCACGGGTTGCTCTTCAAGCGTTTTGAACTTTCAAATAAGAAAAAAAGTTAATTACAAAACTTCTCGCATGTAAGCGTTGCCGCGCAGTGGCTCTTGTAATTAGGAATAAGGACTCCCTTTGTAAATTAATTTTATTCAATTTAATCTTTTTTTTTTTTTATGAGCTCATTAGGCAGGACCAATTCAACTTCAAAATCTCAATGTAACTTCTCTGACACCTGTCAGAAATAAAGCCCACAGTTATTTATCTAGCACAACTTCAATTTAATTAAGACCATTCTCACAACTTCCTTCCATCATCCAATTGATCGATTGAGCTACGCCCGGGCCGGCGTCAATCACATCCAGAGCAAGGAAGCGGCGTCGTAACAATTGGCGCCCAACGTGGGGCCCGATTTAGTGAACTTTCATATCCCAGATAAGCGCCTTGAGATTTCTCATGCCAAAATTACAAATTTTCTAAATTTTTCGATTCATTTAATTTTCTAATTTAATGATGGATGGAAGGACGTTGCCGTGAACTTAATAACTTGTGGGCTATTGAGGACGTAATTTTGTATGGTATTCTCTTTATAAGTGTTATTTTTCTGTGTGTTGTATTGTGTGGTTACCGTGTGCGCGTACTGAGACAAGTGAAACCGCGTAACGCCAAAATGCTCGACGAATCAGGTATCGACGTGGCAGATGGCGAAAGTCCCAATGAACAGTTGACGCAAGGACCCACCTTATGTGATATCTTGCGTATAATAACAGAACAGTCAGAACAATCCAAACAGATGTTTTCCGAATTAGATCAGAGAAGCAGGGAACAGTCAGAACAATCCAAACAGATGTTTTCCAAATTAGATCAGAGAAGCAAGGAACAGTCAGAACAAATTGTCGAAAATATTGAAAGAGTATCTAACAGTATAAGGGAATTGGATGAGAGGTTAAATGAAAGGCTTACTACGCATGAAAATAAATGTCAGGAGAGATTTGATCGCTTGGAAAATTGTTTAGAAACCCAAGCAGAAAAATTAGGGAAATTAGAACAAAAATTTGATTATGAGGTGGGAGCTTTAAAAAATCAAGTTGATGGAAGGTGTGGTGAAATAGAAGGGAACGTAGAGAAACTGAGCCAGGAATTAGAACATTCGAAAGGTGAAACGACTGAAAATTTTAAAATCCTGAAGACAGAGATTAACGCAAAATTGCAAGCTTCTGATGGGAAATTGCAAGCATGTTATGAATCAGTCAATAAAAATATTACTGATGTCAAACAGGAGATGGGCGAAAAACTTAATAAAATAGGGCAGAAACTCCACACCGAAGTTTCCCAAATAAACGACAGATTCGTTCAGATAGGGAGTGTAAGTGAGGATAACATCAGGGAAAGGGAAAAGAAACTGAAAGAAGAAATAGATCGTAGTGTGGTTGAGCTAGTTAAAGGGGAAATTGAGAAAGAGCGAGAAAACAATCCCACACCGACTTCGAGTGGATCAGGCCTCCGTTTCTCGTGGGCGCCACCCCAAAGCTTACAATTTTCGGGAAAACACGAAGAAAATCCCAGGGTTTTCCTAGATAGGGCGGAAAATTATATGAACCTCACGAATGCAGTACCTTCCCACCTGAAGACAAAATTTATGCAGGAACTTTTGCGTGGAAATGCGGCCCACTGGTTAACAGCTTTGACCCCTTTTCCACAAAATTACGAGGAATTTCGTACGAAATTTTTGAATCGTTATTGGGGAGAACAGAGGAGGTACGAATTTGAACGTGATATTCTTGAATCACGCTGGGACAACCGAAAAGGCCAGTCATATCTAGACTATGCCATGGAGAAAATCTCCGCTATTAAGTTGTGTGATCCGCGGGCGAATGATCGCAAAGTAATATGGCTGCTAACCGCCCATTTCCCCACTTATGTTCAGAATCTTATTAATAGCGTGGGATGTCACGACTTGGACCGTTTTCAGGAATTGCTTGCGCAATTCGATAGGACGCGTAACAGTTATCATGATGAGAACCGCGGTAGAGATTACAATCAAGGCAGACCGCCGTGTCACCGTGATAATAGAAATCAAGGAAATGGCGCGAACGATCGACGTCCGCCACCCAATTCACATGAGAATCAGGGAAATTCAAATTAAAGGAACAGACAGCAAAATTCGTCTGGGCCGAGTTCGACAAACTGAATCCGTCTGAGCTGTCTAGGTATCTGGGCTACGGACGAATTTGTTCAGAGATACCTTTTTTTCGAAGTCGTATCGGTAAACTATGCCTTCTTCGACCTTAATGATGATGAAAATACAACTGTCAAAGAACGTGCGAGAAAATGCCCTGTTCTTGAGTTCCTCATCGGAAATATTTGCGTCCATGCCTTAATTGATACTGGAAGTGAGATTAGCGCAGTGTCAAAGAAATTATATTCCCGACTTATAAGCGAGCGTATTCCTGTACCGACTCTTCCCACGGCCAGATGTTATGTTGTAGGGATAGGAAAAAGACGTAGCAAGCCGATTTCAATGCAGGCTTTGATTTCGATTAGGATTAGGGAAATTTTGTTTGATGTGCCTTGCTTAGTGATTGATGATCTTAACCATGATATTATCTTAGGAGTTGATTTTTTAAGAGAAAACGGTGGAATTGTAGATTTTTCAAAAGATATTGTGAGTTTCGGTGACGGTAAAGAAATTGTTATTGGAGATGATGGGGAAGACAGGATGGATCTTAGCATTTCATGCGTATCCTGGGACTTGGGGGGTGGGGGGAATGATGTGAACGGGGTTCTCTGCCAATATGTGCAGAAATGTGAATTATTGAATTGTTATGAACGCTCCCAGCTGCAGAAAGTGCTACTAAGTTATGTAGATGTTTTCAGGCGCCCCATTCATCCAGTTAAAGATTTTTATTTTCGAATCAGTGTTACCGACGACTCGCCGTTCAAACTGAGAAATTATCCCATTCCACAATCTTTAAGGGAGGAGGTGGATCATACAATTAAGAACATGATTGCTGAAGGCATCATCGAGAGGTCAGTGACGGCCTATTTGAATCCTATTGTTGTCGTTAAAAAGAAGGACGGAGGGGTCAGGATATGTTTGGACGCTCGGAGGATAAATGAAGTTACCATTCCAGAAAATGAGGCACCGCAAAATCTTGACGAAATTCTAGGAAAGTTTAATTTTTTCAATTTGAGACCATGTAAAGAATGAATGAATCAGCGGCATTTTTTCTTATCTCTGACCATAATTCGTTAGTACCCTATGCTCTTCCGGGATAGTTTGCGAACTATGTACTATTTCAGCCGTAGATTAGTTTAATTAACGTTAGCTCATAGCCTTCGTAGTATAATATAACGGGTTTTGTGAGAGAAGGTACTAGACAAGATTAGTTAGTTTTTTTTTTTATTTAATTAAAATTCATAATTTATCTTAAACTGATTTTCTTCGTGCCACCACTATTTTTTGCATGACGAGAGAAAAAATCTTGTCTTAATTACAGGTAATTAAAAGACACGCTGTTTCTCTCTATTTGGAGGGGAAGGCTGATGTGGCGGCACGATCTTATTATTATTATTTTTATCATGATGTACCAGAGGAAAAGTCTTTGTGAACCAGAGAACTGCGTGTCAGGACACGCCGGCGCCCGCCACCGCCCACCGCGACCGCCGCTGAAAGGGCCCCCTCCGAAATCGCCCGTCCCTAAAGGGATTTATGACCCTCAGCTGCGCGTCCACGAGGCCCCCCTTCTTATGAATGCCTCACTGTTTTCGGAGCGGAAAATTCCCCGCAGGTGAACCCCCGACTGGGAAGTACAGGCCCATTTATTAACTTTGTTTGTTGAAAGGAGTGTTATGAAAACGTCTATTGCATAAGTGCACACGCCTGGAGATAGAGTGAGAGGGAAAAAGTCCAAGTTACGGAAAGTTTTAGGAAATCGTGACATCTGATTGGTGAAGTATTAGCTACGACGCCATAGGTTTAAGCCAATCAGAGCACAAATGGCGGGGGAAGGAGTAATTTCAAGAGCCAGTATGTAATTTGGGGAGGGGGAACCAAAGGGCACACACGTACGGAGCCAAAACTCAACAAGGACTTCTGATCTAATTGTCGGGCAGGAAGCTTCGCACGAGGCTCGCGCACACACTTCTGACCTAATTTTCGGTCAGGGAGCTTCTCACGAGGTTCGCGCATAGTGAAGAGTGCTATTTAGGCTTCAGGCTGTTCCGCCGAGATTGTCGGTGTTTTGATGCGCGATCATCGCGCCACGGTGCGCAAAACGGCCCATGATTATTTCGTCATCTTACGGTGCCGCTGCCAACCGATACCTGATGCGGAGTCGCCGCTAATCGTCATCAAGAGGTGGAGACGGCCCCGACAATACGGGCTTCCTCTAGCAGACGCGGCCTGACGCCGTCCATCCTGCGACCGTCGCTGCCGCGGTCCCGGCCGCCAAAACTGCCGCCGCCAGCTGTTGAGGTCACCGACCCGAGGGAATCCCGCCGCTGGAGCGCTGGTTTCTCTCGCCACCAGGCCAAGTAAAACTATGCACGGGTTGCTCTTCAAGCGTTTTGAACTTTCAAATAAGAAAAAAAAATTAATTACAAAACTTCTCGCATGTAAGCGTTGCCGCGCAGTGGCTCTTGTAATTAGGAATAAGGACTCCCTTTGTAAATTAATTTTATTCAATTTAATCTTATCTTTTTTTTATGAGCTCATTAGGCAGGACCAATTCAACTTCAAATTCTCAATGTAACTTTTCTGACACCTGTCAGAAATAAAGCCCACATTTATTTATCTAGCACAACTTCAATTTGATTAAGACCATTCTCACAACTTCCTTCCATCATCCAATTAATCGATTGAGCTACGCCCGGGCCGGCGTCAATCACATCCAGAGCTAGGAAGCGGCGTCGTAACAATATATATATATATATATATATATATATATATATATATATATATATATATATATATCCCTTTACCATCCTTGGTGTGAGCGATGGCACGTGTCGAACCGCTCGTCGGACAAAGAATGCAAATTTTTATTTTTCTATAGGTAGGAAATAGTGAAGTAAGAGCAGGGATCTTGTATGCGTTGTCCACGGTATCCTAATGACAGGAAACACGAATGCATTCAAATGCATCATTTAATAATTAATCATATGACAGCATACACGAATGTTCATTGACCCTCCTAGTCATGAAGTCGAATCATGATCATCGTTTCTGACATTATACACCCTCCCCCATGGTTTACCGTAGCTTACGGTACCTCGAAAGAAATTTCCCCTAAAAAACCAATCTTAAATTAACTAAAAAGAACTGAATCGGCACAACATCATTACCGTAAAACACCATTGTCTATTAAATTACATTTCATAAATCATTACTACATTTCGGTCACGGCTATGATATAGTTGTTAATACATAAGTGCCGAAAATAATTCAAATTTGGCGTAGCAATCTAACCGTAGGCAGAATTATAACCTTTCTTTGGTATACATCAAGAGCTAAGGGTGTACATTTCAAAGGAGGCGCCTAAGCGATAGTCTATTTTTCCTTCAAAAAACCGCGAACTTCATTATAGAGAAAAAGAAGACAGTGTATCGAAGAGTAACGCTCTCAAACTGCTGCGCAACGTCGCAAAGCGGAAAACCAAACAGATGTTCAAATTTTTCGAAATACTTACTATAATGTGCTTTAAAGTTATTTTTTTTATTCAACAGAATTAGCAACAAGTCTTTGAAACTTTTGTGGTATTCGTCACAAATTTACACGTACCTGAAAGGAAAAGTTACAAGTGCCATATCTATTACTTAAATATTTAATTGCCATATCTACAAATTTCTTTATAATAGTATTCGTTCATTTACTACTTCACATTATTTTAACATTTGCAGAAACACATGTACGAAATTGGAACAGTTTTGAAGGCGAGTTGGCTACAAAAATGAAACGTTTTAGCGGGTTTTCTTCTTTTCTAGTTGCCGGGGCATCTACAGCTGTTTAATTTTTGAAGACACTTATGAAGAGTCTAATTATGGATTTGTTTGGTTGTAAGTCTTCATTTAAAAGAAAATGAACAATTTATGAATGAACTTAGAATATACTTGGTGACACAGCGAAAAATAATTTTATTTTATTGGTTATTTAAGATTGCAACAATATTTAGTTCATTAGCGACCACTATTGGAGTTAACGATATGGTAACCATGAAGATGAAACGAAATAGTGATGAAAAGAGGTGAAAGGACGAACACAAATACAACCATGCCTGAGGCGGAACTAGAACCCGCGGCCCTTCGGTCCGAAGTCACTACGACACTTCTGCCTTATCGATCTGGGCCACCGGGCCGACGAAAAATTATTTTATGTACTTGTAACACAGGCAATTGTGTGCCATAAAAAAGGTCTTATAAGAACTTTCAATCATAAAAACCACAACAATGAAAGCTAATAAACTATTCCATTTGTGGCAAGAATGTTGTTTTTAGCATGAACTGATTAGAAAATATGTGCCCATTGTCGCATGCACCTATTGACTGAGTTACCAGCGCCCATTGAATGGGGTGTGCTGATATTGACAAAAATTGCTGTATTATAATATTTCATAGCCGTTACTACGGGCGAGATAGGATGTGCTGTTATAGCACCACTAGTTAATTATCAAATATAAATGCAAATGTTATGTGAGTGAAATCATATTCCTTGAAACAACCATGTTCATGGGATCGTGCCGATAATATGTTTCGAAAAGAAATATTAAGTTTTCGCCAAGTCAGCAAACAACCAATTTCACCCAGTACTTTCACAAAATCTCTACGTGGTGGAGCTCCTGACGTGTACAGATATCGGGGAGCGCCCTTGCGACCACGCTGGCAGCGGCGGCGGCGGCGAGGGCGGTGGAGGCGGCGGAGAGGGGGCTGACCTGAGTGCAGCTCCCATAAATACTGGCGCGGCTACAATAGCACCTGCTCCCGATGACGTCTTGATAAATGACTCGAAAAAGCGCGGCGGCTCTCCGGGTCTCCATATCTCAGCGGAATGGCTCCATGAAAAGATGATTGAATAAAGAAACAATAAAAAATAAAGTGATCAGTTGTGAAACTGGAGGACGTCTTTAAAGTCAGCCGCTCGCAGGTGATATATCGCCCGGTGCACTCCGGGGTGAGTCCGCTCCATAGATCTCGCGTCCAAAACTAAGCGTCTTTCTTAACCAGTGCTCAATAGGGCGGCCCGCCGGAAGACGGAAGTTTTAAGAGAGTTTCCCCTCGGAGCGGTTCTTGCCTCTTGTTTGCTTTATTGCAGTTTTATCAGTTTTGTTTTTTCTGGTTCGTGTGTTTGCTCACTGTGCTGAAAATAATGGGTTTCTACCCACTGAAGGTAAACAAATGAATTTAATGTAATAGTGTTTATTAAAGGAAAACGTGACATTTCCCGGAGTCTTTATATTTTTACAAGAATTTGAATAAAAAATTATTACATTAGTTTCTCAACTTTAGTATTATTTAATTCGTGGAGTAACTGTAATGATGAATAAGATTAAACTAATTGAAAACTTTAATACGCAGAAAGAGAATTGTAACGGAAAAAATAGAAATTACTGGCTTGAAGTATAAAAGTTATTATTTGTGATAATTGTAATCTCATACATGATGTTGATATCTACATAAATAATTCCACATCAAATTGTATCTTGCTTTATCAAATTTATTCATAAAAAGATAAAACACCTCTTTCTAATACTAAAATGAACATCAAGAACAAACATTACAATCCGACTTAATTGACATATTTCATGACACAGAACTTTCTCACAAAATCCGAAGAAAATCACAATTGTTGTAAATAATTCCCACAAGAGTGAATCCCATGTGCGCCAATTAATCCGAAACAAAGACACGTAATTAAGTTAATGGCTACGTTCAGCGTTCCTTTTGTTCTTGGGTAAACAACAATACCCAAAGGAAATTCATTACTTACCATTTCCCTGGTCCCAGTGGGATTATAACACTTGCATCCCTTTGTCGAGAGCCCTAGTGTTTCTTAAAATATGAGGAGACGACAAATTGAAAGAGCGGCACGTTGGGATTTATGGCGTTCCGAAACTCCTGTTTACGGGCGCCTGCAAGATGCGGCAGGATAAGGCAGGTGATATTTCAGGCGCGGGCGGGCGGACGGGCAGCGGTGGCGGCGGCCGCGGCACCGGCCACGCGTGGCCCGTAATCTCAGGCGGAAATAAATCACTCGCGCGGAGAGGCCCTCGAATTAAGCAAGCCCGGCCCCACCACCGCCCTCGCCACCGCCTTCGCCGCCACCGCCGCCACCACCGCCAACGCCAACGCCAACGCCAACGCCACCGCCATTGCCTTCTCCATCGCCTGCATCATAGCCTCCGCCTCCACCTCCACATCCGCCTTCGCCGCCACCGCCGCGGCTACCCTCACCGCCGCCGTCACCGCCACCGCCTCCGTCACTGCCTCCGCCACCGCCATCGCCATCGCCATCGCCATCGCCACCGCCACCGCCACCGCCGCGCCTCCGCCTGCTCCGCCTGCGCCTCCGCCTGCGCCTCCGCCTGCGCCTCCGCCTGCGCCTCCGCCTGCGCCTCCGCCTGCGCCTCCGCCTGCGCCTCCGCCTGCGCCTCCGCCTGCGCCTCCGCCTGCGCCTCCGCCTGCGCCTCCGCCTGCGCCTCCGCCTGCGCCTCCGCCTGCGCCTCCGCCTGCGCCTCCGCCTCCGCCTGCGCCTGCGCCTGCACCTCCGCCGGCGCCTCCGCCACCACCACCGCCTCCGCCGCTGACGCCGCCGCCCCCGCGCAGAGAGGTGGCGGCGTCGGTGGCGAGCGCGCGACAAAACGCTTGCAATAAATAAGGGCTGGCGCGGCCACCGCCGTTGCCGGGGCGTCCGCGGGCGAGGGGTCACAGGCGATAAGGGCTGACAAGGGCGACTGAGGGGGAAGAAAGAGGGGGTGTGGCCAGGGGGAAGATAGGTGGACGTGGGGTGTGGTCCAGTGCGGGTGTTGAGGGTTTACGAGAGAGAATGGTTGTCGGGAGCTCTCGAGAAGCGGTAACAAGGAAGAAGACGGGAATGTTTGAAGAGCGACATTATGAGGGTAGGACAAGTTCTGTGAAGGGAATAGTTTTTGAAATGTCAGGAATTCAGGATGATCGAAGGGATGATGGAAGATGGACGCAGATGGAAGATATGTGGTCAGGGTGTTCAGGACATACGGTTTATGCAACAGCACAAGGTCGAAGCCGTGGAGAAGAGTTTGAGAGTTAAGAAAGGTCAGGAGCTCTCCATTCAGGGGTGGCAGATGAAGTAGACATGACCAGTAAGAGAAAAAGTGAAGAGCGTTGGTTCTTTCTAAACGATACCAGCTCTGGGGCGGTAAATTTGCACAGAAACTCTCGAGAGAGGTGGCGACGACAGATGGTTGAAGGAAATAACTTATGGAAGCGAGGAAGGAATGGATAAAAGCAATAAACCATTTTGTATAAACTTGTAACTTCTTCGCAACATGTCTCTAAGCTCTTCTTGGACGTTGAGCGTCTGGAGTAATCCGCCTTGAAGTTTTTGTCTTTTCGTCTCGTCACGTCTGAGTCTGTCAGTGCCTTTTATCCATTCTGCAATGAGCTTGGCGCTGTTAGTAACCAGAGTGCCCAGACGGTCGCCCGTCTAGAAATCCGTGGTGTCTCGAATTGGTTAACTTCCGTGACTTCACAGAGCGTAGTTAAGCAATTCAGTTAACGACCCCGATCTCATTAAATATTAAGGGTACAATCATCTGAACTGTGGTGGAGGAAATGATACGACGTTGGGAAATTGAATAGGTTTCAGCAGCAAGGGGATATTTGTCCCAAGTTGGAAGAAACAGTGTATTCGGAGATGTGATAGGTTGGTGCAATGGGCTATGTGGTATCCGCTAGAGGAAAGAAAATTAACAGAGGTCAGGAACTAGGCTCATGACAGGAGATTATGCTGCCTAGAGGAATGTAGGGGCCATGCTAAGACCGATAATGAGTTTTAAAATGAGGAAAACATAGGATTTCTAGAAAGATATTATTCGTTTCGGAGTTTAGAAACGTTTGCAAGAGATTTAGGCAGATAGATGGGCATAAGAAAAAATGAGGAAATTTTATGAATTCGGTGAAGTGGGCTTCTTCTTGCCCTGTGTTTCGTTACTATTGTCCTGTGTATGTGTTTTGTGGTTCATTTAGTAAACCAAAGTGCTCACAAGGCCCTCTTTGGTTCACCGAAGCATAGTGAAATGCTCGCAGTGCATTTTTTGGGAATGATGTGGCCAGTTGTGTTGCGAGAAGCCTTTACAGTGTAGCGAAAGCAGTCTGAAAGGAAATATGAAGCGTGGTAGTCAGAAAGATAGTGATGTTTTTGGATGAAGACCTCTCTCGCAGAATATCAGGACAGGAGACCACAAAGTGAATAGCTAGTTTAAATGGACAACACAGAACTCCCGTGTTGTGGTCAGCTCTAGCAGCATCGATAGTAGGAATCACTTTCACAATCCCAGTGACATCCGCCAGATCATGCAGTGAGCGTGCAGCAATAATCCTGTTTAGAGATCCAAATAAATACCAGCGTTTCAGTTATTAACGTCATTGCGCCGATTTGGAGCCAATAACGGAACCTGTTGAAGTTTGTAAACCAATGCGAGAGCCGAGATTTTATATCCAACAAACAGAGTTATTTGTAACAACAGCCACGTGTCGGTCAACACCTTTCGTAAATATCTTCTTATAGAATAAATTAAAAAAAAGTGTATTTTATCTGAATAAGAATGATTGTGTGATATCGTAGGCTTCCGCGGCCAGAGTCATGATCTGGGCTGTCCGGGTGACGCCGCGTCGAAGGCTGGGGTGCCGACGTTTCGACCGACATATCGCGGTCCTCTTCAGGGCTCTTCAGGAAAGCCGGGAGGACGTCTTCGTCCCTGTAGCGCAGGAGAAACGCAAGGTGGCAGAGATTGTGACTCCGTTTGTCACGTAGTTTACCAAATTCTTTACAGGTTTTGTAGCAGTACAGCCCTGAAGAGGACCGCGATATGTCGGTCGAAACGTCGGCACCCCAGCCTTCGACGGGGCGTCACCCGGACAGCCCAGATCAAGAATGATTGTATGCCATCTTTAGCGTTAACTCATTTTTCGATTGCTCGTGACGGTCAGTGGATGTTTCCTAACCGACGATGATCGTCTTAGGTGGGTCAGGGCATCAACTGATGGCATTGCAGTTCCTCTGACCTGGTGGTCGTGGGGTTCGAGTCCTGACGGACGCAGACTTTTCGACACTAACTACATAGCTAGATCGAATTCAACCGCTGCGCAGTCTGGAGGAGAATTCTACCGACCGGCTGCTCTGATCCATTGTATTCCGAGGTTTCTCGATCACCACCGGGTGAATGCTGCAGCAGTACCTTAAAACGGGCCACGAACCATGTCCGGTTTTTTCTTCATCTTCCTTTTCCTATTCCCCATTACGAACAACGACAGTGCACATGCACTACACTACCATACACACCGGGAGACCAGTCGGGAGTTTAGAGCTTGTCCCGACTGGGGCGGTGCGTTGCTCGTGGGAGATACATGGTTGGGGAAATATTACGCAAGACGACGGTTAGATCGGTGCGGGATTTCGCTATCCAGTGGATACAGATCATCGCCACCGTCCTCGGAAAACATTCTCTGCACTTACGGGACTAATGACCTTAGTAGTTGATGCGCCCGGAATAATCAATCACTCAATCAATTTTAGCAATAACATTGTTTCGATGGTTCTTAACGGTCAGTGGACATTCGCTAGCCGACGCTGGCTGTCAAGAAGAGGCCGTTTGGTTGCGTAATGCCGATGTAATGGTACAGAATTACGAAATAGTGGCTTAAACAATTAGTTTATAATGTGAAGCTTAATTGCACGAGTATATGTTTTGAAAATGTGTGACGTTAGGAGCGAGTTCTTAAATTTGAACGAATGCAATAAAGCAAATTATAAAGGAGTTGCATACGCTACTTTTTGTGTAAAAGGATTATAATTTTGTGAGAGAATCGAACAATTTTGTGAGACTTACTTTCTTCTGACGTCTCGGGTATTTGACATTTGCGTGAGAAAACGGTGGTCGGCTGTTCCATTTAGCGCTTTCTCCCTATGATTCTCTCGCTCCGATAGACTGAATGTGTAATGACGCAATCATGCGTGCCGTATAATGCTAATACGTCATCATTTGTGCTGTAAAACGATTTCGTGCAACAGAAAAGTTTGTTTATAATGTTGATATTGAAAAAACATTCAATGTAGGTACACGCAGGATGTATTACAGCCTAAGTACTTAGCAACTTCAAGTACTTAGGTTGTGATATATCCTGCAATATAGATCAAGACGTGGAAGATAAACTAGTAAAATTCCGAAATGTCTGTGGAACGATACACAAATATCTGAGGAACCGAACACGCAAAAAGTCACAGCTTAAGTTTTACAAGACAATTTCAGTCCCCACACTCACGTATGCAAGGGAAACGTGGGTGAACACGAAAAAGATCAAACTTACTTTCTGTACCTTTTTTCTTCCTGTAATAGTCCTATTATCCCACACATTCTCGCGGAAAATCACTGTTGATTATTGAAGTGTCCAGTGGGAGTATCCTCGCTCTCCTGTTTGTAACACTTAGTACTGAGCTTGCTAAGTTGTAGTTTATATTCAATCTTGTAAAGCGATTATTTCGCTGTATAACAAGAACGAAATTTAAAAAAAGGACACTGGTAGACAGATACCAAAATCAGTGCCGGAACAGGTCACATGATCTAAATCCTGTCGGGAGGAAAAAGAAGAAGCGGAAGAAGAAGAGGAAGAAGAGGAAGAGGAAGAAGAGGAAGAGGAAGAAGAGGAAGAGGAAGAAGAGGAAGAGGAAGAAGAGGAAGAGGAAGAAGAGGAAGAGGAAGAAGAGGAAGAGGAAGAGGAAGAAGAGGAAGAGGAAGAGGAAGACGAGGAAGAGGAAGAAGAGGAAGAGGAAGAAGAGGAAGAGGAAGAAGAGGAAGAGGAATAAGAGGAATAAGAGGAATAAGAGGAATTTAGAGGATTAAGAGGATTAAGAGGAAGAAGAGGAAGGAGAAGAGGAAGAAGAAAAAGGTACCCGCGTCGGTCCCACGAAGGCTGTAGCGCGGCGTCAGCCGGTGGACGCGCGCGCAGAGGAGCGCGAGGGCGCGTGAAGTGGCGGAGGGGAGCGCCCCCGCGGTGGAAGTTGCAGGCGGAAGCAGGGGCGCATCGCGAGAGACACGGCAGGGGTCGCGAAGGGGGAGGGGAAGGCGCGGATGCGCGAGCAGGAGGGCGTGGCGAGGGGCGTTCTCCCGGAGACAGCGGACAGCCGCCCCAGCGCCCAGGCGCGCCCTCGGCTGCTCGCGGATTTGGTAGTTAATGCGCGTTGCCGGCGGCGAAGGCCGAGGCTGCCGCGCGACGCTCGCTCCTGGAAGCGGACGGCCCCAGCTGGAGTCCTCCTCTCCCCGGGCGTATAACGACTGCGTCCCGCGGTCAACGTTTCCTAAGCTGAAGTCGTAGGCTTTTGTTACTAGTCTTGCGAGTGCTCTTAGTTGGTCGGTCGGTCGGTCGGTCGGTCGGTCGGTCGGTCGGTCGGTCCGTCGTTAATGATTCTTGACGCGTCAACTACTGAGGTCGTTCGTTCCGTAAGTGTAGAGCATGTTTTTCCTCGAGAGGTGGCGGTGATCTTCCCCCACTGGATGGCGAGATCCGGCGCCAACCTACCGACGGCTAGCGGGGTTTCCCTCAACCAGATATCTCCCACCAGCGGGGCCCCACCCCAGCCAGGAAATGTTCTAAGCTCCCGACCGGTCTCCCGGCATGTGTGGTAGTGTAGTGCGTGATAGTGTAAGTGTGTGTAAGGGGGTGAGAATACGACAAGAAAAAGGAAGGAAAAGTCGTACGCGGTCCGTGGCCCGTTTTTTAGGGTACTGCTTCGGCATTCGCCTGGTGTTAATCAGAGAAACCACGGGAAACTACCGATCAGAGCAGCCGGACTGTAGAATTCTCCTCCAGACTGACTGGATTCGACCTAGCTGACAAGCTAGTGTCGAAAATCCTGCACTGTCGGGACTCGAATCTAGGACCTCCCGGTCAGAGGGACTGCAGTGACATCATTTGATGCCCTGAGCCATCTCTCCCGGTTTGAAGCCGTAGACTTTCGTGGTCAGACTTGCGAGCGCTCTTGGTGTCCAAGGCTATGATGCCGACGTTTCGACCATCTCGTCGTGGTCTTCCTCAGGACTACACCAACCATTACGGCGCAGTCCAGCCCTGAGGAAAACCTCGACAAGACGGTCGAAATTTCGGCATTACAGCCTTCGATGGGGTGTCACCCGGAGAACCAAGATCACTTGCAATTTTTCTGATGGTTTTTATTTACCTTCCCAAAAAGGTAGGGCACGACTGTATCCCGTTTCGTTTTCCTCCTTAGTATGAGGATTGGTTTCTATGCTTACCGTGGTCAGCTTAATATTATATTGATCGATTATTATTGATCTGCCTGTTTTTAAGAAACATTTGCACAATGCTTTATGGGGCTCTGTCAACGTTGAAATTTTTTGGTAACAAAACTTGAGACATCCTATCACGAGAATTTCTTTACCTCGCTGACTTAACATACACAATTCCCAAAATTCTGTCATTCTCACCTGCGTTCGAGGTTTTCTACAGAAAGGTGCGAGAACATATATGTGCTACATTCGAATGAAAACTCTACTAAACTATTTACTTCTTCCGAATCGATGAAAATAAAAAAAAAGATAACTAATTATAAGTACACGTGACATAGAAGGTTTGATAATAAAACGACTTCATCTCAGAGGCGACCTGTTGCGAACTACTCATTTGTCAAGAAAAGGACTGGGATTTAAACACCGAATAAAACACATGCTAAAAATGAGTGAAAGTCTTGAGAAATTCGCGAAATAATCCAAGAACGCACATTATTTAACAAGACTTTTCCTTCTTTATATTTCTCTTTCGCGCTCAGAACTCTGGTTGTCAGAAGAAATTGAATGCCCGCTCCTTTATTCATAATTAAATCAATCTGTTTCAAATTCATTAATAAAAAGACAAAGACAACAAGGGATCAGAAGGGGCAGGAATGTCAAGGTTTCGTGGAGAATAAACATTTGAGTCTTGTGCACATATTTTTTCAAATCTTTTAAAAATTGATTGTTGTTGCTGGAAGATGTTTTTTAGGAAATAATTATTTTTAATCCATTTGACTGTGATTTTCAGGAAGATATTTATTCTTCATTATTCGCATTTGTATGCATGTTCTCACTATTATACAAAACCTCTACAAATTGTTACTTTTCGATAGTCTCTCTTGTTGAATTGTTACAGAAATAATTATTTGTTTCTGCTACAAAACGTACTTCATCTTCTCTTTAAAATTTGATGTATAAATATTCGATAGCTTTGCAAATCGTACATTCCTTTCCATTTACTATTAAGAAACACTTCTATTCACGTCTTCCGCTAAACGATGTAATAATTTTCTTGCAGGAAAAAACTTTCAATAAAAAAACGCGTAGGAGGGAGCGAAGATAGATGGAAATAGTGAAGCAGCACCAGCTGGGAGAGATATGACTCTTCCGCACTTGAGCGGGAATCGCATCGCTTCTCGTGAAAAGAGTCGTTGCCCCGCAAGACAGCCACATAATAGCGCGCTTAGCGTCCAATCGGCGGGAAATCGCCCGTTTCTACTTGCCTCGCCGCCCCCGCCGCCCTCGCCGCCCTCGCCGCCCTCGCCGCCCTCGCCGCCCTCGCCGCCCTCGCCGCCCTCGCCGCCCTCGCCGCCCTCGCCGCCCTCGCCGCCCTCGCCGCCCTCGCCGCCCTCGCCGCCCTCGCCGCCCTCGCCGCCCTCGCCACTATGATCGCTACTTTCGCTGCAGCCGCCGCCGTCGCCGTCGCCGCCACCTCTAGCCCCGCCCCGCCACCCCCACCCCTACCGCCGCCGCCATCGCCACCACCGCCACCTCCGTCCCCGACACCAACATCGCCATTTCCACCCACCATCATCACCGCCACCACTACCGCCGCAACCACTACCACCGTCTCTGCCACCTCTACTGCCCCGCTTCCCCCCGCCCCGCCCCCTTCCCCACCACCGCATCCGTTTCCGCCCCGTCCCCCGGGGATGTTCCCTGACGAGCGGATTCCGATGGTGAGTCATCGACGCGGCGGCAGTGGCGGCGGAGGCGACGCGCACGAAGGCGGAAACAAATTCGCATCGGGGCATATTGCGCACGGCGCTAGGGCGCGCGGGGGAAGGAGAGATTAGAGGTTGCTGTGTAGTGGGTGCCGGGTTGTGCGATAAGCGACCAGCAGCAGCCACAGTAAGTTCCGCTGGTCGGATGCAGATGGAACGTACAGCTTAACAAATATTGTTTTTAGAATCAAGTATGCATGTACTCTGGCACGACAGCTCTTGACGAGTTAAGGCGACGTTCCGGCCTTGCGGCCATGGGTTAAGGGGTATGTCTGGTTAGCACATAGCGATCCCTACGCCGTATATCTAGGTCTTTTCAACCTGAAAAGTGACTTTTCTAGAATGATGTAGAAAAATTGGTGGTATTAGTGACTAGTTTCAATGTACAACGTCTTGGTGTAATAAAGGAAAAAAATAAAGCAACCAAGCATTTTGTAATGTATTGAGAATTAATACTCACCGAAATCGCAAGTTTTGTCCGTAATTCCTTGATTCATCTTGCAAATTCTAATATGTTCATAGGAGAGTATTTTACCCCACTTCACAATTAGCCAATATGTTAATGTGTTTACCCAAAGTTCTCTTTGGCGAGATAGAAGAGAGTTTTCTCTTTTTCACATTTTTTCATGCTTACCTCAATAATAGGAGGGAACCCTTGATTCCTTGAGAAAAAAGCCTTGATAAATCATTTTAAAGAAGCGTCATTATAAGCTACTAAAATTATTTACCAAGAGACAAACCAACGGTGATCACCAATAATGTTTCTAAAAATCAATTTCGAATGTTGATTGAACATGTAAATCATATTTATTATGATTTAGAATAAAATAAATTTATGCATCAAACTTGCCTTTTACCTTTAATAAGACTACCCGCCAGTTTGTGGATAAAATATATTTTTGGGTAGTAATCCCTACCTCCTTGGTGGCACAGACAAAGCAATCCAAATGAATAACAAAAATTTAATAATAATTAAGATACATTTACATTTGTTTGAACATGTGAATGGCAGCATTGATTATAGTATTTAGTATATGAATGAACTGTTTTGACTCGGTAAAATAGCACATAATAAATTAAACACTAAATGACAAATTGTTACACATAAAATATCAAATTATTACACTTTAGAAAAAAACACATTACAAATCATTTGAACTCCCTGGAGGATTTTTGAGTTGGTCAAGTATCACATAATAAATAAAACATTAAATAACAAATTGTACACATGAAGTATCAAATTGTTACATATTACAAACAATCATTATAAAATATTTGAACTCCCTGGATAATGCCAGTAATTTGGATGCAATGCGTGACGCAATGTTGAGTGGAACCTGTTACGTTCCTCGTATACAACCAACAGTTGAGAACTGCTACACGCAGCTTAGTAATTGCAGTCTACAGGCTGAGAATGCCCAAAATGTCCGCCTAAATTGAACATGGCGAAGACTTGAATAATTACATTCGCCCGCTTACTAACACCGTCAGCACAGAGAACGTTTTTCACACTGCTCACGCGACCGGGACACAGTCAGCTATTGTGGTCGCAATAATCCACAAAATTAATCTCTTTTCAATTACGCAATGCTTGGTCTCACGTGGACCTCTATTATGGAACACTCCAAAATTGATATTCTCCCATCAATATGGCCGAACTCCATGCCTTCCGAATTTAAAACGATATTTTGATTTTTGGGGATACTTTACAATAAGCTTCAACAAACATATTCAAATAAATCAAATAATTTTTGGGTTAATTGTTTTTCACCGATAGTTAAAAATAAGCATATAAAATGATACAGATCTCATTTGAATGTTTTAAGGACCTTACATTCAGAATACATCTGAATCAAGGAAACTAGAATCACTTACTACACCTAGCCTAATTTCAAACACGTCCTCGGCTTGTCATTCATTTTCCTTTTCTTCTTCTTCTTCTTCTTCTTCTTCTTCTTCTTCATCATATTCTTCTTCTTCTTTGCACACGTAGTGGGCTCAAAGTGTTTTACCCAAGTTGCCACAGAGGGAAAGAGGGGAATCATACATTTTTTGGAGAACGCTGTGCAATGGGTAAAATAATCACATTATTCCATAAAACGGGGCATTTATAAAACAACCAATTGAAGAAAATATGTTACTAGCGTATCCGCGCGAGAACTCTCGCATGTTAAACCCCACCCTCTTCTCTATTTTTACATTTCCATATTAAGCCTGTAATCTGCCATCTTTTTTAATACCTTATCCTCCATCATTTGAGTTATGTCTCCTTGTAAATGATAAAAAAATACACCCTTGTCAATACAAACTATTCTTCTTTAATGTTATCGACCGTGAGAGGTACATCCGTTTAGTTCAATCGCAATCCGTTTAGTTCAATTAGTAGAATATCTAGTAATCAGTTTCATTTCACATATAGTATCAGATTCTACAGGTTCTGAACAGGTGAATCGAGTAGTGTCAAACCAACAAAAATGTAATCGAATGTTTAAGAGGATTTCATCTTGTAGATTATAGTCTGAAGAATATTTATTTAAGGCCGCTGGCCTCAATATTTTAGTTTTTAAGACCCTAAAACGCTTCGTTTAGGAGTTATTTAACGAAATAGATTAAAAAATGCGGCCGAGTGTTGTGGTTTGCATTTAAAATTAATATTTAAATACGTTTTTAAAACAAATACATCATATTTTTAAATTCGAAGTGAAATTCCTCACGACTCCGTGAAATTCTCTTTCTTTAGAGACCTCTCTTATAAAGATGGGTGGCGTGTGAGAGCTGGAAAAGAAATGTATACGAAGACGATCTGAAATAGAATTTAATCACTTTGCAAGATGATGGTAATAGAAACTTGACGAAGCGACTAGTCACAAGCGCATTATACTCCAAATGTAATTTCTTGCAACTCCGGGATTTTTCTTACATCATCTTTGCAGGTGCTCTTTTGCTTCAATATTTTCTCTTTTCTTACGATTTATTAAAAAACGTTTATTTACTCAATAGAAGTTCTTTTGTGATAATTAAACAGTTTTGCTGGTACTGATCTAGTTTCGGAAAATGAATTCTTTGATGTCTGACGAATTATATTTTCTGCTTTCGTATACTGTATTCTTGAAGCGCGAGAGAATGTAAGTTTTCCCTTGCACTCAACTAAACTTCTTGAAAGAAACCACAACAACAAAACAGAAAACTGGTGGTTGGGTTGAAATTGGTGGATGTAAAAATGTGTTTGGTTGAAATTCACTGGCTCGTAAAATTGGTTTTCGAAACTACATATTGATGAACTAACATTGCTTTAATTTTTTTATGAACGTTGACTGAGCTCACCGAAAGGAACAGAGTCGTAAACATAAAATAAAAGAAAGTTTTTAACTGTTTCTTGAAAAAATCCCTTCATTTTTCAATATTAAATTGTTTCTTCTTTGTAGTTGGAACATGAAAGCTTTCAAAAATTAATTTTTAATAGTCGTTAACATTCCCCTATTTTACGATGGGGCTTAGAAATTTATATTCCACCCCTTATATTATCTTGTCTTCCACCCCAAAAGCAATTAAAATTATAAGATTGTTCCAGACAGTTCTAAATTAAGATTGTGATATTCTTCACGCGGAAACAAAGCAGACCCTCGGCAATAAACTTCGAGTGATATAAGACAAAAAACAATAAAAAATTAAATCTGATGGCTGAATCTCACAAAAAATTAAACGCCGTTCTTCAAGAAAAAGAAGTTTCTGTTCTTGAGTCGTAATTAAGATATTAAGCAGACGTCGCTCGGAATGCGTGGGGGTAGTCGCGAAAACATTTTTGAACGCACCCCTCATTGGCCGCTGAAGCATCGGCTGTCTGGCTTCGCGGTAATGGCAGCACTTTATCACCGAAGAGCCCCGCAACTTCTACAGGGGTGGCCTGAATCATACACGCAGCTATTTTCACGCCATTTAAGATCAACAAAACGGAGAAACCGGGCGAGGGAGTTCTCAAGGGGCTGTAATTGGCCGCTGTGGGGCGTTAAGCTCTGTGTTGGCATTCCTGTCCTCGCGGGAAGAGGGATATCCTGTTGTGGTGACGGAGAGTAACTGCTGGCGCAGCTTCCGCTGTGACAAAAGACGCACGCTGCTCTCCTTCCCCTTCAGCAGAAGTGATCGCAGGCGTTTTGCAGCTGCGGGAGGGAGTACAGGGGAGATTGTCGGGCGTCACCGCCGCTTGGTATGTTCATAGTCTTTGTGATTCACCACCGGCATAAATCGATACACAATACATTGAAACCAAGTATTTCTAATTTATTTTATCATCCGGGTTTCAATCACTTGTGTAATATATTGGTATTTCATTTATACCGGTTTGTGATAAATAAATATTCTCATATTTTCGTTCTTTGCCGTTGTTTAAAAAAGACCCATAGGAAAATAATAGAAACACAAAATAATATTTACAATTTTGTATCACCATTTTGAAAAGATTCTGCAAAATATATAATAAAATTGAGGCGTTATAAATACAGACCAGAATGAAATATTTTGATACGTCCTTTAATATAATGGTGAAACTAGAGTTGAAGACGAGGCAGGTGAGTGAGTGAGTGAGTCAGTCAGTATTAATTGACACTGACTCACTGCATGTGCATGTGCATGTGTCCGGAAGGAGCAATGTTGGATGAAATTTGGATTTTTTTAAAGTAGTATATGACTTAGTGTAGGGATCACAGAATTTTGAAAATGTGCACACAATTCATGTTTCCCCATAGCACGTCATACGCAGTTTGAACTGTTTTTTTGACGTTAAATAAATAAATAAATAAATAAATAAATAAAAACGTGAGATCTAGAGCCGACCTACTCGTCCGCATTCATCTCCAGTTATCTCCCCCAGCAGGACACCGCCCCTTCCAAGACAAACACCTAACTCTCGACTAGTCTCCCTCCATGATGGTAGTGTGGACGTGGGTGTGATCATGAGTGCAAGAGGAGAGGAGGAAGCAAATAAGGAAGGAAAGATCGTCCGCTGTCTGCGACGCCTCTGTTTCGGTATCGTTGGATATTGGACAGATAAACCACCGATCAGATCACCCGGCAGCTAGAATTCTCAATCAGACTAGGTTTGAATTCAAGCCAGTCATGTAAGTAGGTAATAAACTCGAACCTTAAGACTTCCTGTCCAACGGTGCTGCTGAGTCAAAGGTATTGCAGGCGAGTTATCGCATCCAGTATAAGTTGATAATAGAAGAAGTAGCACAAGAAATGTTGTTCTCAGGGTTCGGAGATATAGAAACTGTATTGACCTTTTTTTTTAAAGAAATATCTAATAATTCTAGGATGCTCAATGTCATGTCGTGAAGATATCTTGGGCTATAAATATATAATTTAAACAAGATTTTTCTGAAAATTTCTGACCGTAATGCTTCATAAAGGAACAAAAGACATGTCACACGCAATGATTGGTAATATGAACACTATTATTTTCGTTCACTTTCCTTAAAAATACGTACCTTTAACAAAATATTTTGCCCCATACATTACAGAAACGAAAAAATGAATACTGGAAATAAATCATATTGATCCTTTGATTACAGATTATGGCAGCAGCATATCACAATTTAAAAACCAATTCATTCTGCAGAGGCGACTTATAAAGGATATATATCGTTTTCCCCAATTTTCAAAACAATTCTGATGGATGATATTAAAATATTAACCGGCTACTTCGTCAATTTGAATGTTTACTCATTTTTCAGTTCATCTACACGTAATTGAGGCTTGCACAAAAGCGACCAATACATCCAATACAGCACTAATTATGTTGCATTCTCGTACATTTTATCGAACGAATTACGTTTTAACTGACAGGTCGGCGTCACACTGTCGATTATAAATTACGTCCATGCACTCATGACCAGCGATTCTGGACGTGGGCCATTTCAGAGCCTTTATAACGAAGATTGGAATATTTATAACTGGCCGTCCGCTTCTTTCGGGGACATTCCCATGAGCTTTTCGCCTCACCCCATGGGAGGAGAGGGGCATCGCTCGAAGGATCATGGGCGAGATCCCCCGCGGGCCTGGGTTCCGATCTCGTTAGCGGCAGCAGTCAGGCCTAATCGGCGCCTTTGTCAGAGCGCGCTCATAACCGCTGCGGCGCAGGCGGCAGCGCGTCTGCTCTTTGACGGCGTGACGTCACCGGCGCTAATCCACTTGCGCCCATTACACCTGCCCCGCCCCCTTTTCCTCGCCCCGTCCGCCCCAGCCCCGCCCCGCGCGCGCCGCTCGTGCCCCTGAGTTACGAGTTTTTTGTGACGGGCAAAACGGCAGCTGGATTAGCGCACGTAAAACCTGTTGGTAAGCAACTAATACTTATTACCCTCGTGTCGGTAGGCTGGACGGCCTCACCGCCGCGTGTGTTCCCTCACCCCTGCTCCACCCCTCCCAGCTGGTCGTCACCGGGTGCGTTTGGAGGCCTCTGGGATATCGGGGTATTTTCGATGCGTCGTTTGTTTCCGGAGTACCGTGAAATATTTTAGCAGCGGCGAATTATTGAAGGTAAAATGTTCGACATAAAACGTCGGTAGCGTTGTCGGCTCGCCGCGTTTCGCGGAGATCTCGTTCCCCCCCACCACCACCACCACTGCCACGCCCCCCTTCCCTGCTCCCCCCCAAAGCGTTCGGAGAGCCGTGCAACGGGTGGGGGAATAAATAAAGTTCCGCTGACGCGACGGACTTCGCGCGCGGGTGTGACGTATGTTCGCGTTGCGAGTACTTCGTAAATATGGATATACTGCTTTCCGAGCACAGTGTAGCACTTAAATGTAATAGAAGTGATACTTTTTTATATTTATATTTTAACGCTCGAAGATTTAAGGGATTTCTTTTATGGAGGTGATGAAATGTAGTTATCTATTACAATATTGTGCCCAGAGATTTTGAAGATTTGAGGACGGTTCGATGTTGTCAGAAAGTAAACAATGATATATGAAAATAATAAAATAAGTAAAAACAACGCTAATAAAGACAGAAATTGCATGTCACTTAATGCTCGATTTAACTTGGGGTTCATTATTGCATACGCAGATATTTCTTTATGAATGTTTTATAAGTGAAATTAAGCAAATGTGAATCTCGGCTTTTGAGACAATAATTAACAACAAAGGAAAGTTTTGTATTTGTACAAATTAATAATGAGTGGCATTTTAAGAGACTTGGAGCGGTGAAAGTAGAAATCTTTTTCCATCATAACTTATTAGAGAGTGTTCTTCACCTACTGAAGTAGATATCACTACCACTTAACTTTAAAATTAGTCAATAATTCTTTCTTTAATGATGATTAAAATATTTAAAATCACTTTTATTTATATTCATGTAATTTAAGAAACATCCATGGTACAAACACGCCCGGTCCTACCACATTCACGGCCAAAATTTTGATCCACCGCGTTATCTCTGCCACCAAGAAATTAAAACTTTTGAAATTAATATGAACATCTCTAAGAATCTTCAGGAAACACACATTTCTAGGCTTCTCTCTTACCGTCTAGCCTGCAGATAGTCGGAGGCCAATGTTCTCAGAGTCGTAGTCTAGGTTCACCATCATTCCGGTATGCGCGCTTTCAGAGGGTCGTTACAATGTAGTGTCAAGGCTTCAACATTTGCGCAAATCCCACTTCTCAAAATAGCGATCCAGCAACCGGCCAACTCTTCCTTCCCTCTCCAAGCGCATGACGCTCCCTCGCCGCTTCTAAGCTGGTGGAGTGCACTTTTGGTATTACGTACATTATAATACCCACTCATAAAAAACTGTGTGAAGTGAAAGGGAAAACACACTAAAATATGTTCTTGCAACTACTGCCCATCCCATTGCCACAAAGATATGGTATTTAATGTGATTAGGGTTCTTACAATTCCCTTAATACCCGTTTTTTGTTCTTTTCAGCGTCGTTTTGGTAATAAAGGTGGAAATATTATTTTATGGTATGTTTAAACGGTTTTAGACTGTTGAAGTGCCAATTACTTCCCTTTTAAAATATCTTACAGAAATAGAATTTATTTGACTAAAAATGTACCGAAAAGGCGAGAAGCCGACTAGTGAAACGTTTTAAGGCTAAGTGAAATAGGAAGTTCAAGTGATTCCATTGTTTGAAATACATAATTTTGCCAGAATCATAGTGAAAATTCTATCTTTCTTCAAATCCTTTAATCCTTAATTCCTTAAATTCCTTAAACTTTCTTTAACTGCTTTAAATGAACCAAAATCTCTATGAAATAAAGAGTTGTTGAATTTACAAGAATATGAAAATAGTTCTTTGGGGCTTATTTAACCAACGAAAAAATCATTCAGGCTCCACGCAAAATATTTTGAACTAAATAATTCACATATTTTTCGATATAACTTTCTTTACAAACTGTACAACTTCCAAGAACACTAAAATTAAAATCATATTATATCGAGTTGATACTACATATCTTAAGATTAAATATTATACCCAGTAAGAAAGAACAATTTAAAATTTATTTACACAAATCGTAGTAATACGTATCCTCGGAAATATTAAAGATAATAATACTTCTGAAGATACGTTTTCATTTATCATATTGTTCTTAGACAATCCGTAATTGTTTATATACGAAAAACATTTCCACAAGATTTTCTTACGCATCCAACCCGAATGAAGTACTCATCCCTAGAAAATTATAATTTTCTAAGGATGCGTTTTTCATTTGGGTTGGATGTGCATGTCCTACTTCAGATATTTTGTTTCAACGATAATTATCGTTGAAACTAAAATCAGCGGTAAGACAGGTAATGTCAGTGGCAAGAAAAACATTTCTAGAAACAAGCTAACATTGCTAAGAATGCGAATCTAATTGTGGCTGCTGTATATAGAAAATCCACAAAGAGGAGTCCTCATACCGTCGTCAAAACAGCGGTAAGTGAAGACTTTACATCCTCCATGACGCAAAGAGAAGGATATAACATTGCACATTTCTTAGCATAGCAAATCAGAAGCACTATGAATCGCATGAGACATGGGAAGCTAACAGAAAAGTAAAATACCTTTGAACTTAGAAGGAGAATAAGTAGATTCGAAAGGAATGTAACTCGAACGATTGGAATGAGTAAAATCAATATTCCGAAGAGATATACATTTTACAACACCTTGTTCACTGCATGTGCAAATTCCATTATGTAGATATTTTCAAGAATCGATTCAGAAGCACTAAGAGTGTTCTCAACGAAATTAGTCCATTGGTCATTACTAGGTTCTGGACGTCCAGGCATTTATTTTACCTAAAATAGGCAGGCAAACAGGCATTTATTTTTACTTAAATAAGCATATAAAAATGCATTTATTCTGAATAAAGTATGGGCGAGGCCATATACAAACACAGGATGAAATTACTCTTGAGCGAACAAGTCCATAAACATGAATGGAAATATCAAAAATCTTGAGTAGTATCATCTTCCTTTCCATTTTAGATTTTTAATACAACCTGGCACTGGAGTCTCCGCGACCACAGAAAGACAATACATGACTTCATGTTGTCCAGGATAGCAAGTATGTTTCCAACTTGCTAGAGATTGGGGTCAGAAGGGGAAAAGGTAAAATAATTACAAAAAAACAGAAAAGGCCACAAATAAGGAAGTAAAAGGCACAAAAAAGACAAAACGCCAAAAATAGGCATCAAAAGCTAAAATAGGCGAAAAAAGTCCCAATGAAAATTTGCTAAAACAACTCCAAAAGTACAATTAAGTGATTCCTATTGCTAAAAGTCATAAAATGGTAACAATTATAAAAAGGCATTTTGCCAAATTTCCGAGTTCTAGTCATTACCCTTAAAACTAAAAAACTGAATGGAACAAGGCTATTCTAGTTCCATTATCCCCTTAAACTGTTAAAGAAAAGCTCTTAAATTTTCTAGATTCCTGGAAGGAAAGTTTGCGAACTGCAACAACTGACCCAAGAAAGATAGTTCTGGAGAGCACTAGTCATTGTCAGCGTGGGACTGTTCACACCTCATTAATGTGCCCTGAGCTCTCTCGAAACTGCCCCAGAGTTCGTTCATTCTCTTGTCTTGTTGAACTTCCATCCTTCGTGTAAACAGCGGGTGCGCAAGTTTGTTCGCAACACGTGTAAGAGCCAGTCCGTCAAGTATTTGTGACGACGGCGTCGCCGCACAGTGGTCCGAAATAGCATTAAAAGCGCTAAAAGCAAGTCATAAAAGCATTTCTGTTATGTCATAAAAGATTTTCTGTGAGTTCGAATAATCATTTCATCGAAAACATGATTATAATGAAGAAATTAAAATAAAAAATAAAATACTACAATTTAAAATAATCTTTTGGTAAGACTTCCTTACTTTCCGGGTGTATTTACAGGTTGTGAAACGTTCGGAGCAATATGTTCCTTTTGCGTCAATTACGACACGCTTTAAAACTTTTCATCGTTTTATGCAGGGTTCGTTTCTGAAAATTTATTAAAAATACAATTTTCAATAGCAAATTTATAGTCTGTAACAATATTCTAGGAGGTGGAAGTAATAACATCTAAAAAGATTCATTAAACAGACCCTGGAAGAGACTGAACATTATCTCCTTCCACATCGAAATGTTACGACCGGGAGCGGTATCTCAGTGCATCGATTGATGTCACTGCAGCGCTTCTGACCGGGAGGTCCTACGTTCGAGTCCTGATGGCGGCAGGATTTTGGACACTAGCTTTTCAGCTAGGTCGAATTTAGTCGCTGTCTGGAGGAGAATCCTGGCGGCCGGATGCTCTGATCGGTAGTTTTCCGTGGTTTCTCCGATCAACACCAGGCGAATGCCGGAGCAGTACCCTACCAAACGGACCACGGACCGCGCGCGATCTGTCCTTCCTCTTCCTTGACCTATCCTCTCCCCTTACACACACACTTACACTAACATGCACTACACTACCACATATTCCGGGAGACCGGTCGGGAGCTTAGAGCTTGTCCCGGCTGGGGCGGTGCCCCGCTGGTGGGAGAGTCCTGGTTAGGGGGAAACCCTACTAGCCGACGGTAGGTCGGCGCCGGATCTCGCTATCCAGCGGGGGAAGATCACTGCCATCTGAGAAAAAAACATGCAGTACACTTACGGGACTAATGACCAAAGCAGTTGACGCGCCCGGAAACACGAAAAAATTAATCAATCATTCGAAATGTTACGTGTATTGACGTTATCAGTGTAAACTACAATGAAAGCTCTCGAGATGCGATTTTGCTGGCCTTTGTTCCCTCTACACGGTTCATCTAGGATTGGTGCATTTTAATTTCGGAAGATTGAGAAAATTGTCTGCGTTCAAGCCACACTTGTAGCCAAAAGCTTTCTTTACCATCACTGACTGAGACCCGACAATATTAAAATCTCTCAGAAGACTCGCACAGTCCTATTTGACTGCAATTTTCTTGAGTCATAGAAGCAGCGATTCCCGAGGTCGAGTACAAGAATTTAAATCCTCGCAGGCAGTCGAAGTTGCGAATCTATTTTTTTTATTAGCCGGAATGTATTGATAACACTGAAATTAAGAAAGAAAGGCATAAAGTAGATAAATAGAAAAAAAATGAAATTAAAGAAAAGAAAACAAGATTAAACGTAAGGAAAGAGAAAAATGAAAATATGATAACCTTTACTAGCGATTTTGATAAATATGTAATTGCAAGCAGTTTTATCAATTTAAATGAATGTGAATTGGTTAATTTCTATCATGCATCCAAAAGTGAAGGTACCAAGGCACTATAATCCTACAGGCATAACTCCAAGAAAACTACACCAGGCGAATGCACGAACAGTACTCTGACAAACGGGCAACGAACCACGCGTGATCTTTCTTTCCCCTTCCTTGTCCTTCCTTCGCCCTTATATGCACTACGCTACCTCGCATATCGCGAGACTAGTGAGAGATTAGTCTGTCCCGCCAGAGGCAGTGTCCCGCTGGTGAGAGACCTAGTTGGGGAAAACCCCGCTAGCCTAGTGTAGGTCGGCGCCGATTCTCGCCACCCAGCGAAGAAACAGCCACTGTCACGTACCAAGGAAACACGCTACACTTACGGAACTAATGACCTTAGCAATCGACGTGCCCGGAATCACTAATCAATCAGTCAATCCAACAAAACTCCCACATATTTTTAATTATATGAATATGGTCGTATATAGATAGATAGTCAAATTATTGTGCTAAAAAGTTGGGAAAATCACAGTAAACATTTTCAAATATAAGAGACAGAAAATGAAGATTCGCAGCTATTTTTTATTTTTAATTTCTTAAAAAGTGATTTTGCCGCGCGCGCCTTTTAACCCATTTAGGACCAGTGTGCGGGCGGGGCAGCGGCCGCGGCGAGGGCGGGGCTGCCGGCCGATTGTCCCCTCGCCCCCCCCGCCCCCCGCCATCGGAGTATCGACCCCCCGGAGGGGCACTCCGCTAAATCCACGGCCGCTGAAACAGCCCTCGGGGCGTGTTGTCCTTCGCCAGTCGCCGACGCGCGCGTTGCTCTCTCTCTCCCCGCCCCGCCCCGCCCCGCCCCCACCCGTCCGCCCCCTCGATCGAGTAAAAGGCTCCAGCGCGCCCTTCACCGCCCTTCGCGCTTCCGCTCGCTCGCGCGCCCGCCCTCAGCCCGCTAAGGGCCACCGCTGCGCCCTTCTCTTAGCGCCCCGCCCACCCGCCCGGCGTAGTGGCACGCTTGCTAACTCTTTTCATCGGCGCCAAACACCACGTACGAGACCACTGGAGCACGATGTGGAAAGGTACAAACTTTATCACCGCCAAAACTTCTTGATCTTCAAAAATAGGTGCTGCAATGAAAATAAGTTAAACTTTTAAGTGTATATAATTTCTGGAAGAATACATTTCTCTCAATAACATGTTATTTCAGTTTTATATTTTATTAAAATGTGTAATATATTAGTTAACAACGCAAAATAATGCACCATACAAAATATTCGTTCTATTTTAGGTGCTTATAAATTAACCTTAAAGTATTTTCTAGATTGTGCGTCTTCGCTAAAGATTTGAGAATCAAAAGAACACAAAACATGTGTCTAAAAGTTATGTTCGTACATTTATAAAACTTGGGGATTATGCGCAGCATGAAATAACAATCTTTAATGAATAACGTGCAATATTTCATCTCCGAAAGTAAATATTTGTTTTATTAAATAAATATATGATCTATATTCATTTCTTGCGAACTTATAGCATTTTTATTACGTCTAGGAAGTGGGGGTAATTGTCTCATAAAAAAGTATATATGAGTCTAAACGCGAGGATACGTCAGTAAGCATTGGCCCTGATTATTTATAATTGATGATTGTCAACAATATAAAATTTAAATGAAGACATTTTTAGACAGCAGGCACAAGCATACTTTTCAATGTACTGGTCCATCATAACACCACCCTTACGATACCCTTAAAAAAAGGAATTTCGATTGGGCAGAAAGTCCTGTATGCACTGCTCCTTGTAGGCCGGAGACAAATCTTTGGATTCTTAAACAGTCTTTAAGTGGACCAAACAGATGGTAACTAGACGTCTGAACTGTAACTGGGGTGCTCCGACATCTTCAAATTTTTAACAGCTTGGGCAGCGGTATGTGGATGCGCAATGTCTTCAAGGAAAAGAATGTCTTTCGACAATTCATCTCGGCGTTCTGATTCGCAGAACCTGACAAACTTGCATATGGTTGACACTTCATCATTAGTCATTCATCGATTATTTGCAATCAGGACCTGAACTTAGCTCAATGATTGATTGATTTTTCGTGTTTCCGGGCGCGTCAACTACTTCGGTCATTAGTCCCGTTACTGTAGTGCATGTTATTTTTCTCGGGAGATGGCAGTGATCTTCCCCCGCTGGATGGCGAGATCCGGCGCCGACCTACCGTCGGCTAGTGGGGTTTCCCCCTAACCAGGACTCTCCCACCAGCGGGAGACTCCGTCCCTGTCGGGACAAGCTCTAAGCTCCCGACCGGTCTCCCGGAATACGTGGTAGTGTAGTGCATGTTAGTGTAAGTGTGTGTGTAAGAGGAGAGGATAGGACAAGGAAGAGGAAGGACAGATCGCGCGCGGTCCGTGGCCCGTTTGGTAGGGTACTCCTCCGGCATTCGCCTGGTGTTGATCGGAGAAACCACGGAAAACTACCGATCAGAGTAGCCGGCCGCTAGAATTCTCCTCCAGACAGCAGCTGAATTCGACCTGGCTGAAAAGCTAGTGTCGAAAATCCTGCCGCCCTCAGGACTCGAACCTATGACCTCCCGATTAGAGGCGCTGCAGTGACATCAGTTGATGCACTGAGCTACGGCTATCGGTAACTTAGCTCAATATTGTGATCAATATTGGATGAGGGTGTATATCTTGCTCTTACCATCCTGCTTGCTCCTGTGACTGCTTTTAACTGGTTCAGTTCGCTAGTAAACTCTTTGACAAGGAAAGGAAATTCATCCACGTAATTCTCTTCCAAGGATTACAAATTTTGGGATTCATTTAGATCACAAAAACGGAATATGAAAGCCTGTTTCTTGTGCAACCGGAGAGTGGTGCAGCCATGTTTACTTCGCACATCTCGAGCGATCATTAGGCTATAACACAAAAAACTTACCATAAGCAAAGTGAACGAGGTATCTTAAGGTGGCAAGTTCCCGAAACTGTAGAGTCAAGCTGCAGACGATTAGATCGGCAGATACTACTAATTATTGCGAGACACCAAATGCAGCTTAAATTGATTCTGAACAATATTTCATCGCTAATCTTACAAATGAGAGTTACTATTCTATTGTTTTCTCAGTGTTTACTATTACTGTATTACTTCTCCACTAATATTTTTCGCACTCCCAAACAAAATTATAAGACGAAAACAGAGATATCTATTTTTGTATGGCTATTTGTCATTGAATTCCAAACTTGTTGAAGAAAACCGAAATAAGCATCATTTTCAGAACTTCACCAATTCATTTCGGAAAATGGGTGCATTTTTATCGTCAATACTTGAATCCTTAGATCCCACTAAGCACCACTGACTCACCATCACCACAAGACTCGTATCAAGATTCGGATACATCATTCGAACGACAAGTAGCCATTGACTTGTGCCTATCAGTCGTGAGGCGCGGCCAATTTCCTAATACCACCGCCACCACCACCGCCGCCGCCTCCACTGCCTCCGCCGCCCTCGCCGCCGCCGCTGCCACCACCGCCACCAACCCCACCACCGCAAAGCTCTCCGCCTCCGCCACCGCCACCACCCCTGCCGCCACCGCCCCCCGCCGCCGCCGCTGCCACCACCGCCACCGCCACCAACCACCACCGCCAAGCTCTCCAGCCTCCGCAGCCGCGCCACCGCCACCGCTACCACCACCACCCCTGTCGCCACCGCCATCGCCACCGCCACCCGCCACCGCCATCGCTACCGCTGCCAACACCACCGCCCCACCGTCGCCGTCGCCACCGCCACCGCCACCCCGCCGCCGCCGCCGCCGCCGCCGCCGCCATCGCTACCATCGCTACCGCCGCCATCGCCGCCGCCACCATCACTAACCATCGCTACGCCGCCATCGCTACTACGCTTCATCACCACCCCCGCCGCCGCCGCCGCCGCCGCCTGAGTCCCGAGCGCCATCTCGCCGCGCACCGCCGGCCCTCGAGGACGCGCGCGTGTTCGGAGGCGCGCGCCGCTGACTCACCGCCACGTGTCGCGTAACGAGATAAGCCGTGACGGCGCGGCGCGGCGCGGCGCGGGGCGCCCCAGGCTGCGAAGGGAGGCTGCGCGGAGGGCGGCTCGGCCAGCCTCCCGCCCTCCCGCTCGAATTTGCATGGGCGAAATCTCCATCGGCGGGCGGGGTGGCGGCGCAGCGGCGACGGCGGCGGTGACGTCATCCAGTAATTAGCCGCCCCACCACGAGGGGCGCCGGAGTAAGCGCATTATTGTGTAATTAAAGCGACCTGACTTTGCGCTGCCGACGGGGCAGCGGTAGCAGTGGCGGCGTGGGCGGAGGGAAGGACGACGTCGGTGGAACAGCGACGCCTGTCGTGAGGGTGAAACCAACGCATTTACAATTACACGCACTACACTACCACACATACCGGGAGACCGGTATGTGTGGTAGTATGGTGGGGTGGGACGGGCAGTGGTGACGGAGCTAGTGGTGGTAATAATGGATTGATTGATTAGTGATTCCGGGCGCGCGAACTGCTAAGGTCATTCGTCCCGGAAGTGTAGTTCATGTTCTTATCACGGCAGGCGGCAGTAATCTTCCCACTCTGAATGGCGAGATCCTGCGCTGATCCACACGTCGGCTCGCGGAGTTTTCTTCAACAAGGTATCTCCCACCAGTGGAGCACCGCCCCAGCCGGGACAAGCTCTAAAGTCCCGACCGGTCTCCCGGAATGTGCGTGTAATTGTAAATGGGTTTATATGTAACGGGTGAGGATACGACAAAGAAGAGAAAGGAAAACTCGTACTTTGTATGTAGCCCGTTTGTCTGGGTACTACTCCGGCTTTCGTCTGGTGTTGATCAGATTAATGACACAAAACTACTGATCAGAGCAGCCGGCCGCTAGAATTCGCCTCCAGACAACATCTGAATTCGACCTAGCCATGTAGCTTGTGTCGAAAATTCTCATCGTCGGTCCTGGAACTCTAGGACCTCTTCGGCATGCAATAGTGGAGGGGCTGGAACGGAGGCGGGGTCAGTGACGTGTATGACGGTGGTGGTGACGATGGAGAGGCGTCTGCCAACGCGAACAACGGCAGGCGAACCGGATACTTAATTATATTACGTCAAACCAACCGTCAACGTGGTCCCGACGACGACAGCGGCGTTAGCATGGGCGAATACGGCTCGGAGATCGCAGCCTCGTAATAATTACGCCGTGCCTTTTTCACGCAGCGCCCGGGCAAGGCAACGCGTCTCGCCGTCCCACGTCGAGCTGCCTCGCGCCGCTTCCCGCGAAACACAAAACTCATTTCCTCCGCTTCCGGCCATGAACTTCCATCGAGTTTTATCAAAGGAAGCGCGCCGCCCGAGTCCACTGTACGGAAAGTTCCTCTGGGCAAATATCCCTTTGACCCTTCAGGAGTGCTTCATCCTCAGAGCGTCTTCGCCAACTTGAGATATAGTGTATGAATCTTCCGCTTGGAGGCGCTCGGGTGCGCTTTCGAGACGCAAAGTCGTGGCAGTAGATCCGGTAACTAACCTCCGGCACTCTCGCTGACGTAGGGCGTCACCGCTGAAATACCCTTGTACTTGTTCCTCGAGCTTCGTACGTGGCTCCCTGCTTGTCTCATCGATCAAAACAATATTGTTTCCAGCCTCTTCTTTTGCCTGTACCGAAAGGCATCCCTGCCTTTCTCTCCTGGAGCAATCTGTTCATTCCTACCTCTACTGCGAGTGCCTTCTCACCAGCTTTTATAGTCATCACCTTCAAAATTCTCTTCGTTCCCAAACATTTTGAGCATCACACTCCATGAAAATTTCAGCGGATGACCCGTTTTCTGCTTTCTTGCTAACAACTCGTTTTCCCTATATTCTCCTACTTTCTGTTCCTCACTTCTTTCCCGCTTCCTGATTTGCGTTCATCCAATTAACTTATTTCCTAGTGAATAGAATTTTACTGTGAGTGCTCGTTCTTTCTCGCACGTATATTGGACTTTCATCCGTAAATCGTTCTTCCATTTCCTGCGCTTATGCCATCTTCACATTCTACGAGTAACCCCTCACATTATTCGACTGTATCTCTTTCTCCCCGTCCCATTTTTCCGTTATCTCATTTTCTCCTTCTGCTTCCACCTCCTTCATCCTGTTTGCGCCGTCTTCTTGCAGGCAAATCAGTGAATGGACGGGCGACTCTTCAGAAGATTCGTTTCCGTTGTGGCTCAATTCATTTCGCTATTTTTCATTCGCCAGTTTTCGTCCTGCCCATCGGCGAGCGTTCTGACTCGAAATGCTTTGTGAAAGCGAAAGTTCTTTCGGGCCAGCGTGGGAAATTAAAATCCTCTAATTCAATCACAGCCCGGCAGTGGTGTTATCCTTTTTCACGAAGTTTTCGTTGAAACATAAAAAGCTCCCCTTGGTTATATTAAATTATCTTTTCATTAAATTTGGTCTTATTGCATGCTCCCTACGGAATAAAACTCCAGGACAGAAGACACGAAGTTAATTCGCATCTCTTTATATTAGCGATGTGGTTCAACAAAATAACGTACGATGTTCATGGGTTCATGAACTTGAATATGAAAGCCCACTGATAAGGGTTACAAAAGAACCTTTCTCTGGGAGTGAAATATTTGGCTTGCAAATATCTGTTCGTTAGTAGAGCTAATATTTGCTTTAAAATTATTGAATACAGCATACAAATGTAAAATAGTAATGAAAACTGTTTATTTCCTTTTGTTCTTCTGGGAGCACCACTGATTAGTCAGCAATCAAACATATTGTAACTTATGGAGATTTTTCCAAAGGGAACGGTTGTTACATGTGTAGATGTATTTACGTACTGAAAATGTAATCGAATACATTACATTGAATTGAATATCCTTCGAATTTTAGAACAATGCTTAACAATGCCGAATACTAGAGCTTAAAGCTTACAAGGCATTTTCGCGAAAATAGATATTTATCAATATATCTGGATGATGTTGCGACTTCTCAAATTTGAAGCGGATCTTTTAATTTTTGAAATTATTTTCGTTGTTTCTCGAAAATCGTTCCAATTTGTTTCTCTCATTTTTTCTTTTCGTAAGCAGGGCTTAATGGTGTTACTGATATGACAACTACTTGCAGAGTGTCAGTTCGAATTCCAATCCGGGCAATTGTTTTTTTGTTGTTGCTTTTCCTTTCTTTCTTTCTTTCTTTCTTTCTTTCTTTCTTTCTTTCTTTCTTCCCCTTCCATTCTACCTTTCTTCTTCTTCCTCCATTCTTCCTTTCTTCGTCTTCTTCTTCCATTATTTTCCTTTCGTTCTTTATCTTTCTTTCCTTTTCTCTTTTTCATTACTTCTGTCTTTCTTTCTGTCTTCCCCTTTCTTTCTTTCCCTTTCTTTCTTTCCCTTCCTTCCCCTAATTAGTGTTATTATGTTTATCAATACATTTTCAGTATCTTATTGAATGGAATATCATAATAAATAATCGTTACTTAACGCTTTATTTCTTTGTTTCTTTCTTCCCTTTTTTATTCGAGGTGGAACAACTTTTGATGATTCATCTAGAATATTATTTAACGTTTCAAATAATATTTGAGTTTCAAAGAGTGTGTGTCTCTGTGAGAAACTATACGTTGTTGAAGTATCGCTCGTTAGAAATACTTTACATTGTAATGAAAATGTGAGCAGATATTAGTATTATTAAGGTATAAAATTTTATTTCGACGTTAGTATATACCTGGTATAAAAGTATTATTTCTTACATTGGACTTGCGGGGTATTTATTAGTTGCATTAGAAACAAGACGCCTCCGGGTCTAATTATATTCCGATGTGTAATTTTATTGTCATGAAAATAATTATTGTTATTATATTTATTATTATATTTTCAGTATATCATTGAATGTAATATCAGAATAATTAATCGTTACTTAACGCTGAAACGCATCTGAATACAATTATCAAATTCAATTATATTTTTCACGCTTCATAGAGATTTTGTGTTATTGACGAGCTTCGTGATATTAAATTGGTACTTCTGGGGTTTTCAATGCAGTTTCGATTATTCAGTGCGTCATATGTTTTTATGTTCCACCATTGCACTTAAAAGGTTTCCCTTTAGGTTAAAAATAAACCGTATCTCATTTAGTATCTTCCTGGAATGTATATAGTTTCGAAATACTCGTAATTTATAAAATAAATAAGTAAATTTTCGGTTTATGTTGGGAATGTTTTTTTTACTGTTGCTGATTATTTGTTTCTGTAAATAAGAAATAGTGTGTCAGTCGTACATCTTGGCAGTGGATAAGTCATGTTTGTCACCTGCTACAACTTCAAATTGATTCCACTTGTTCTTGAAGTCTCAAGAATCACCATCTTAATGCAAGAAATTGTCACTGACGCTGAATAATCATTGAATATTTAAAATAGAATTATATAAGGAAAAGTATCATTTTTCTTACAGGCGAGAAAGAAAAAGAAATCAACGAAAGAAAGGTGGTGAACAAAATTATGTTATAATTTAGTCATTCATTTATTCACATAAGTAAGTAAGTACGGAGAAAAATTTTAAATTTCGCCGTTAATACGCGTTTTCCCGAGTTTTTAAAGACCTTTTCCCATCATCAACGTATGCAATATTTTCAGACTGACTGGTATGCTTTTTCCCCCTCACAACTTACCGCTTACCAATCTACGTATACTGATATACATGATTAAAAGTACTAAATACATTGTTCAAAGAACACTTAAATGAGAATAAGGATTTAAGAGTTACGACTTCCATTAACGTTCTGAGCTTCCCTTTATTTTGTCAAAACTAGATTTCGCGTGATACTTCCCAGGACCCTTGAAGCATTACGCGGACGTACACACCAAAACATGTTTGCGATAAACACGGCTATCAAAGCATCGCGAAAGCAGGGAATTAGGCGAGCGAATGACACGCAACGTCGGAAGCCCCTTTAAATCAGCCGCAGCCCTCTTCATTGGCGACGCATTCGGCGGGCGGCGGGGGGTGAGTGGGCGGGTGGGGGGTAGGCAGGTTGTGGGGGGGCGGGTGGTGGGTGGGGGGCGGGCGGCGTGGGCGGCTGGCGGGCTGGGGGGGCGGCGGCGTGGGGGCGCGGCGGGGCGGGGGCGGCGGGCGGCGGGCGGCGGGCGGCGGGCGGCGGGCGGCGGGCGGCGGGCGGCGGGCGGCGGGCGGTGGGCGGCGGGCGGCGGGCGGCGGGCGGCGGGCGGCGGGCGGCGGGCGGCGGGCGGCGGGCGGCGGGCGGCGGGCGGCGGGCGGTGGGCGGCGGGCGGCGGGCGGCGGGCGGCGGGCGGCGGGCGGCGGGCGGCGGGCGGCGGGCGGCGGGCGGCGGGCGGCGGGCGGCGGGCGGCGGGCGGCGGGCGGCGGCGGCGGGCGGCGCGCGGCGGCGGCGGGCGGCGGGCGGCGGGCGGCGGGCGGCGGGCGGCGGGCGGCGGGCGGCGGGCGGCGGGCGGCGGGCGGCGGGGGCGGCGGGGAGGCGGGCGGCGGGCGGCGGGTACGCGGGCGTCGCCGGGCCGCGCCACCCGCCGATGATCCGTGCGCGGCCGCTCAGACGATTAGGGGCAAATTCGGAGATAATTGGCGCAGATTAGGCGGCTCCGCGCGAGCGGACGGCGGTTGCCGCGCCCGCGGCGGTTCAGACGACGGCGACTCTGCGACGCCTAATCCTCTCACGTGTGCGCCCCCCACCCCCCACCCGCCCTGGCCGTAGTGATACCCCCTCCTTTGCTTTCTCACCCTTATTTCATATGAAGAGAAAATATTTTAATCGTGGATCGGTAAATGGCGAATTTTCATGAGAAAAACTCCTGTTGCTGCGACTTGGTGACGAAAAGAGGGATACATCTCGCTCCTGTTTATAATAAATTACTTTCTCTTACACGTCTAGTCAGAATACATGTTTGCTGGCTCCTTGGTTCCGAAAAATCAATTGACGGCAAAATATCTGTCTGTCTGTTTGTCCGTCCGTCCGTTTGTTCGTTCGTTCATCCGTCTGTACGTCCGTCTGATCGTCCGTCTGATCGTCCGTCTGATCGTCCGTCTGATCGTCCGTCTGATCGTCCGTCTGATCGTCCGTCTGATCGTCCGTCTGATCGTCCGTCTGATCGTCCGTCTGATCGTCCGTCTGATCGTCCGTCTGATCGTCCGTCTGATCGTCCGTCTGATCGTCCGTCTGATCGTCCGTCTGATCGTCCGTCTGATCGTCCGTCTGATCGTCCGTCTGATCGTCAATAAAGCAAAATTCAAATTTTTCGGCGATTTTCAACAACTACAATTTTGAAGACAGAGCTTGTTTTCTTGAATGCAATTTATGTACGTTTTCATTTGATTCACATAAATTGGAAATATTTGTTTAAGTAATAGTGGCATACTTTCAATGGAATAATACAAGTGTTTCATTTTGTATTATTCAATCACAATGTCTTCTGATTCTTGTCATCTATTTTAATAATAAATCATGTATTTTAAGAGAATATGTACTATTTTACTAGACTGTTATTTAACACACAATTCGCATGTCACATAACTGCACAACTTTTTAAACAACTTTATATGACTTTATAAGTATTGGTTAGGTTTCATTCTGATCCATGCATCAATTAATCAATACCCTTTTTTCTCAGTATTATTGCTAAAGAGTGGAATTGTACTGGAACATTTTGTGGAAGATAAAAAGTAACGATGTAAAGCTTTGAGAACATTACAAGAACAGAGTCGAAACAGAACGCTTTACATAATTTCAAATGGTATATAACCTTTTTAAATTATAATAACTCAAACATGTGAAAATAGTGTGATCAAGCTCATCAATTTAAAACTAATAGCACAAAATGAAATAATTCACATGAAATAATAACTTGGAAGCTTCTCACTTAATCAGCTCACCTAGAATTACCCATGACCCAAGCTGTAAAGAAAGTTACAACTCTCTAGAACAGAGAAGGTTCCATTCAGGAAGCCATCATTCATCTGAATATGACTCCAAACGGACTTGACGCTTTCTGCGCTTTTAAAATATTTGGGGAACTTGCGAGTTAAAGCCCTCACTTATCCTGGACGAGCAGATCAGAATCTTCCGACGCCGTTATTTCTCACGCTCCGGGCAGTCGCTCGCGCAGTGAGGCCAACCTGAAGGAGAAGAATGGAAGTATGAGGCGCGACCGCCCACAAATCCCGCGCCCTCTTGATATTCGTTGGGCCGCCGCCGCCGCCGCCCACGGCCGTCGTCCGTCAGCGCAGGCGGCTGCTCTGTCAGTGCCCGCAGCGCGCGACGCGCCCATTTAGCAACCCATCGGCGCCGCGGGCGGCCTTCGGAAACCGGCTGAGGGAGCTCACGGCCGCAACTTTCGCCACTCTGCACGCCAATCCGGGATTGATGGCTAAATCCGGGATTGATGGCTACATCCGGGATTGATGGCTACATCCGGGATTGATGGCTACATCCGGGATTGATGGCTACATCCGGGATTGATGGCTACATCCGGGATTGATGGCTAAATCCGTGATTGATGGCTAAATCCGTGATTGATGGCTAAATCCGGGATTGATGGCTACATCCGGGATTGATGGCTACATCCGGGATTGATGGCTACATCCGGGATTGATGGCTACATCCGGGATTGATGGCTACATCCGTGATTGATGGCTAAATCCGTGATTGATGGCTAAATCCGTGATTGATGGCTAAATCCGTGATTGATGGCTAAATCCGTGATTGATGGCTAAATCCGTGATTGATGGCTAAATCCGTGATTGATGGCTAAATCCGGGATCGATGGCTAAATCCGGGATCGATGGCTAAATCCGGGATCGATGGCTAAATCCGGGATTGATGGCTAAATCCGGGATTGATGGCTAAATCCGGGATTGATGGCTAAATCCGGGATTGATGGCTAAATCCGGGATTGATGGCTAAATCCGGGATTGATAGCTAAATCCGGGATTGATGGCTAAATCCGGGATTGATAGCTAAATCCGGGATTGATGGATAAATCCGGGATTGATAGCTAAATCCGGGATTGATAGCTAAATCCGGGATTGATTGATTGATAATTCCGGAATTGATTGATTGATAATTCCGGCGGCGTCAACTGCTAAGGTCATTAGTAGGGGCGGATTTTTATGACCTAAACATCGCCAAAAATTATCAATAAAATGCTCTGAAAATACTTTAAAATGCCCTCAAACCGAAGAAAAATGACATACAAAATATGATCAAAAATAGTTTGGATGAACAACTCAAGCTGTTGGATACGTTACTGATGTAATTGAGGCTTCTTCCATTCGTTAGAGTGAACTCAGCGTGCAAATGTTTGGTTTCGACTGTTTTTTTATCAGGAAATCTCTGTCTTTAGTTATCCCGAAATCGGCTGAACCGGCAAAGGCGTTGATGTATCTCACAAGAATTACATACTTACAACGGCTCTCACAACAATTTCTGAGCGAACAAATCGAATAGGCTACTGAGTAATTCTGTGAAGAACATATGTTGTATCTCGTAAATATTATTTGAAGCAAGAATAATTAAAATGACATGAAAATCGATGAAATTAAAAATGACGGAAAAGGTAAAAAAATGACTTAGTCGAAATCGTTAAAAAAGTGAAATAATGAGTCATAAAATGGGTCAAGTAATTTACTCCAATGAAACAATATTTATTCCCTTTTTCATTACCAGTGCCCGAAAATAAGTGTTTTTCTATCGAAAAAAAAAACACGCCACTTTCAAATTTAATTCAACGATTACCTTATTTAACCTAGCGAGACTTACGTGACCTGTTCTTTCTTAACACAAATATCGCTTCGCTTCTTTCTCCATCTAACGGCGGACAAAGGTATCACTCGAGTGACGAAACACGCTATTTCAATTTAGCTCAGACACTCTATTTTGTTATTTAAGGTCGTATCAACACCTAGGTCATTTGCTACCCCTATTGGAGTTAACGTTATGGTAACAATGAAGATGAAACGAAATGGTGATGAGGAGGGGTGAAATGAACACAAATACAATCATGCCCGAGGCGGGACTCAAACCAGCGACCCTTCGGTCCGAGATTACTACGACACTCCTGCGTTAGCGATCTCAGCCACCGGGCAGACATTATTTATTTTTGTACGTTTGTGATTTGATTTATTTAAATGTAAACAATCCTTATAAAGCAGTTGTGCTAGCCTGCGGAAATAAAAAAAAAAGTGTTTGGAGGCTTTGCCAGTCCAAGGAGGAGGCTGGGTCCGAGCGTCGCCGATCTCCGTTGGGCGGCTGGCGAGGCGGAGTGCGCACGGGGCGTCGTGGGCGGGGCGGGCGACGGGTGGCGGCCGCGCTGAGCGATGGGCGCGTCGCGGGCGCGCTTTTGAGCAATCGGCCGCCATCTCCGCGCGTCCGTCTCCGCTTGCAGCGGCCGTCGCGACGCAGCGGCGCGGATTTCTCGGTCCGTCAGGTGGCGACAGCGCGATGGATAACCGGCGCTCACGCGAGAGGGCGAGCGGGCGCCGGCGCGGGCCGCGACCGAGCGGGAGGGGGCTGGAGGCGCTCATCTATTTGTACTAATAAAAGTGAATTCAACGAAGTGTAATGGACATCGATACCAGTGGTGGCTGGTGTCCCAACAGACTGGAGGTTGCACCTTCATCGAATGACGGAAATGTAATTTCCAAATTTCAAAATACAAACACATAGGTAATTCAAATCAATTAAAACTAAGTGAAATAAAAGTCTATATTGAAACACTACGGACATATTTTTTTTGCGTCAGGTCCGCGTAAGACATATACACCTCCCGCGCACGTGGTTCTGGCTTTGATTTTCACTGGGCACTTAAATTTGACTCCAGTACACCGCAACATGCACTATCGCTTCGATATCTTTTACATAAATAAGAGTATTTTATTTCGAAAACTTCCGCACCCTAGTATATTTGGCAATAATGAAATCTTTAACACACATTCGTATTCACAAGAACGTTCGCAAACCGCTGGCCGGCTCCAGTCACACAGGAATTTCCATCCAGAACGGCCACCTTTACACAAAGAACTCATCAAATATACGTTTTGAATCAACAACCCTAATATTAAATGAAAACAAAATTTCCAAATATCATATACAATGCATTGAATATCGCCAATAATTGACTGTACATGTGTACTTTCAATAACAAGTGAAAATCATAAAACTACGTTGCAGTGAGTTAGAGGAAGACAGAATATGGGTACTACCCTGTGAATCCCTCCACCGCCGCGCAGCGCGACAGTGCCACTCGACTGGTTGCCGAACCGAAAGGCCGCATGTTACTCGTGTTAAATGGAAGGGCTTAGAGAGTAAAACAGTTAATCCATTCATACAGTTAAGAGCCAAGAGCGTGGTGCATTTCCTGGCAAAGCACCAGACGCCGGAGAGAGCGCCAGTTGGACGCTCTTTGATTTGATTTCATATACATCGATATTGCTGCAATATCTTGAACATTGAATGTCATTAAAAGGAAAATGTGTATTCTTAAGATATGAGATCTTTTTCATTTTCTAGGAGTTGTGCAACCGTGCAACCGTGCAACCTAAGCACGAGTCGCCACTGATCGACACTACAAAATGTAGCTAATTAATAAATATGAAAGTTTTACAAGTTCTTCATCAGGATTGTCGCAGTGTCGTTGCAAAGTCTGGTAAAGATTAACACAACTCAATGCGGAAAATACATAATTTAATTAATATATTTGTAGATGGAACGCGGCCATTTTTCGCCTCTCGCTTAGAGCACATGGTTCCTAATATATTCCGCCAGAGCCCAGTAGTGCTGCAGCAAAACTGGTACCTAATTTATTCGCTAGAGACCATAGAGATGCATATGATGACAACAATTTAATATAATAGCAATGTTTTGTAAAATAAAACGAAAGAAAACTACAGTATTTTATTAAAATGTGAACTAATTACGTTAAAATAATCTTAAACACCGTGGTTTGTATAAAATTGATCTTTTTCCTCATTCACAAGGATTGAATGTGAAGAAAGCCCGGGAAATGCCACGTATTTTGCTAGTCTCTTCTATTAGATAGAGCAGTCAAGGTCGATGCCACAAACTGGAGTCCGTAACATGGGAAGCTCGACGAAATCACCCCTTCACGCAATTCATTCACTTATTTTGATTATTTTGTGCGTATATTCTTATTTAAATTCTATTCCACGTTGGTAATGTCAGGTTCTAGAGATTCTGAGAGACAAATTCGTTAACTACTTATCAAATTTTGAATACTTAATCGAACCCCGTGCTTCTTTCTTTTTAGCAATTTCATTATTGAAAAAGCTTGTTCACAGACATATTTGCTACCATACATAGATATTATTCAAGCACCATTATCTGTTACATTTGGATGTTGTTATTTATCGTGTACCTTGTAAAATTCTATTACAATATCTCCGATCAACACCAGGCGAATGCCGGGGCAGTACCCTACCAAACGGGCCACGGACCGCGCGCGATCTGTCCTTCCTCTTCCTTGTCCTATCCTCTCCCCTTACACGCATACTTATATTAACATGCACTACACTACCACATATTCCGGGAGACCGGTCGGGAGTTTAGAGCTTGTCCCGGCTGGGGCGGTGCCCCGCTGGTGGGAGAGTCCTGGTTAGGGGGAAACCCCACTAGCCGACGGTAGGTCGGTGCCGGATCTCTCCATCCAGCGGGGGAAGATCACCACCATCTCCCGCGAAAAAACATGTACTACACTAACGGGACTAATGACCGAAGCAGTTGACGCGCCCGGAAACACGAAAAAATCAATCAATCAATCTATTACAATACCTTCTGAGAGCAGGGTTACTTATGTGACGTACTAGAATGAGAAACACAGACGACTGTTCTGATTGATATTTACAATATATTTACAGTATATTTACAATTAATGTATAAAGATTATAATACAAAAATCTAACCCCTTGGCAACCTTTCAGTTCTCTTAGCCGCGAAACCCCGCGACCGTCCCTAGGCCTCGCCCAGAACCACTGCTTCGGAAGCAGAAAAAAGCAACGCGAGGTGCGAAGCTGTCGGACATAGAGTCCCGTAACTACACCAGTTACATGGCCTGTCGCCAACCCGATCTTCGACCCGAAGATCACGTGCAATGATAGCACTGGAAATACCTCTCGTCTTTCGACACCCTGCGTATCTCCCGAGGCGCCTGTCGGCGCAGACTTAAATATCCGTCGGCTCGCCCCCACCCTACAAGCAGCGGGCGTCATACGGCTCGCTGGCCAGCCCTTCCAGGGCTGCAACCGACATCTCTTAAACTCGCGTCCGCACGCGTCCTTTTCAGGGATTTTCCAGCCGGGATTCCTACGGGGCTTTCCAGCCGGCGCGGCGTGGCGCCGCCCTCTACACCCCCATTCTACATCCGGCTTAGAGCGGGTTTCCCCGAAACGGCCCGACGCAGCGGCGCCGAACCACGCGACGCTACACTTACTGATAGTTCCCTTTTCCGACGCTAGTTGCGCAGAGAAGCTCATAGCATGCCATGATGCCACAATGCTTGCCACTACCACCAATAAGAGACCTTGACATCACTGAGACATTGTGATAATTAAAGATTCTGCAACTAATTTATAATTTTAAGCTTTATTGCATACGTACACGTTTGAATACTCGCTTGTAAAGTAGCTCGTTTTCAAAACATGTACTCATGCAATGACGCAACATTGTAAACGAGTTGAAAGCGTTATTTTTAAAACAGAATTTGCATGAGAGAATCAAAGTTAGTTTTTGTAAACAATTTTATTGTGACGTTACGGGTATTTTATATCTGTTCGAAAAACGGTGGTCGGTTGTTCGGTTGAGTGTTACCAGCCCATGATTCTATTGCGGCAGTTGGTTGCATATGTGGTGACGCAAGTACTTCTGCCATAAGTTACAAATACATCACAACCTGTGCCACAAGATATCATTTTATGAACAATTTCTTGTAAGGAAAAATGTTTATGATGCTGGAATACAAAAAGTATATTTCCAAATTCCGGAAGAAAAACGCACTCTATCCAAATTTTTCGAAATTAAGGTTTTGACATTATCTTACATAACACTTTCCGCTCTTTCTAGTGGAATAGAGCACTATGTTCTACGTTAAATAATAACCGATTTAGACGTTTTTGAAAAGCACTATGTTTCATCACAACATAGAAGGAAACGGCACCATGATCCCAAGAATTCCCAAAAAACTAAAAGATAAAATTAAATAAATAAAATGTGTCACTGAGAGTAGTATAAAAATTAATGCAAAGAAGTGAAGAAAACAGTCGCATGAAAAACAAAACAGAGAAAAGATCGTAACCGTCGACATTGATTTTTGACGCTCCTGTGAAATTTATTTTCTGACATAATGTGTGACACTGTTACATAGTTTTCTTCCAGGATACAGATTTGATCTACTTAGTGTTGTGCAGTAGGTGCTAGAATTATAAAATGAAATAAACATGCGTACATGGTTCCTTGTATTTCACTGACTAGTCACACAATGAAGGTACCTGGAGTTCCAGAAACGGGGAGTGAAGGGAAACTATCAGCACTAGTTGCGTCGTCCGATAGACGGCGCCTTTGAGATTGGGGTAAAGTTGAGGGTTAAGATTCCCTTATTAAATAGCAAATTTTCCTTGCAGCCGTAGAAAACTTTACGACATACATTCTCTTCATTTTAAATTAGATGGTTTACCTTTATGTAGCATTTTCTTAGCGATTGTTTCAGATATAAATGTATATGTTACTGGAAGACAAGCGAATGACATACAACTCTTTACCGAAGTACCGACTCCTTTGATGGCAAATAAGTGATCTCGTGAATTGAGTCTCTGAGGTACTCTCTGAATCACACTCTGATTATCTTTCGGTTTTTAACATCCCTTGGCAGATGAGGATGTAATGCTATTAATTTGTTGATACAACATTTGGTTCTTATCAATACCAGGAGATTTTTAATTACCCAGTTTTTATTTGCGTGAGTAAGGTTCTCTTCCAACAGCTTCTTAATTCATTATACTTATTCCCCAAGTTCATCTGTGACGCCAACTTTATATGTAGCCAAAATGCTTCTCTGTAGTAGGATATTTATTATTATTATTATTATTATTATTATTATTATTATTATTATTATTATTATTATTATTATTATTATTATTATTATTATTATTATTATTCAATATTTTTTTCTCTATGGGCGTCCAAAAGAATAAAATGCATAATCTCAACGAAACGATTTCTTCCCATTGAACTTTAAATGATTTCTTTAGAACACATTTTCGATCAGTCCCATGTCAGTCAATTTGGGTGTGATCTCCAGCGTGGTACAGAAAGTGATGATTAGGCATATGTACTACACATCTGGAAGACTAATGAAATATATTCAGCATCTGTAACTGTATTACGTCACGATTAACACGCACTAAAATACTATTATAATTTAATTATGAATGCGGGAACATAAAAACACAGGCATCCATACTTTCAATCTCTATGTGAATGCGATAAAAAGCATTTCGGGTGTACCTGCACTCATTTATGCAATGAATATTTATTTATTTATTTATTTATTTATTTATTTATTTATTTATTTATTTATTTATTTATTTATTTATTTATTTATTTATTTATTTATTTATTTATTTATTTATTTATTTTATTTATTTATTTATTTATTTATTTATTTATTTATTTATTTATTTATTTATTTATTTATTTATTTATTTATTTATTTATTTATTTATTTATTTATTTATTTATTATTTATTTATTTATTTATCAGCTCATTCACTTTTTTGATTTGGTCTCTTTTCTCACTTGCGCAGCGCGGCGATTATCAATTGGGAAGTACGGAAAGTACGCCGTCACGGCGCGCGGCGTCCCATTTCGGACTGAAGTAGGAGTATATCGAAGGGAAGAGACGAATCGCGTGGTCTGTGGCAAATTTTATAGGGTGTTGCTCCATTATACGCCCGGAAATGTTCCAGGGTACAACCAAATTACGAACTCGATCGTGGTATGGCCCATAATCTCTTTACTGTTGAACAAAAAAGGTAATTTCTGGCACCGACCCAGGAAGAAAGCAGCAGTCGACCAGTTACTGACTCTCTCGATCATCATTTTTCCACCAATCGCCACCATTGATGATTTTCTTAAATCGGTTAATAAATTTAACGGAGCATCATAAAACGCTGGAGTCTGTCAATTATTTTATGAGGCATCTGATTTACATTTACACTTTATATGCTCTTACTGCAGCGAGCCCTACAATGCCATATTACTACTAGCTGGATTCAGAGAAGAACTACTGGGGCTAAACAGCACGTACTTTCTCATCCGTATTTTGACGCAAAATTACGCGAAAAGTATTCAATTTGTTGAAAAATTTTATATGACTTTATTTCAAAATATATCTTTAAGAAACAGATTAAGGACAAATTAAGACAAAAAATCGCTATCTTGAATATTTTAATTATAGGAAGACTCCGAAAAAAGTTTTTCAATTTTTGAGAAATCGGTGGTTTGAACGGAAATGATATCTGCACCATTCTCTTACTCGTCCTTCGCACTATCTAAAAGCAAAATTCAATCAAACCCGATGGAGACTTTTTTTGGTTATTTCAAAAATGCTCCAGGGGTTTCATGTAAAGTACCCCACAAAATTAAAAAAAAAATAGTTTCAAATTCTAGGGGCCGCGAAATCAGCCAGATCTATGAGGGAATATCAATTTTGGAGAAAATCGGTTGAACGGCCTAGCCACTAGCGTTGTTCACAAACGAACGGACGGACTGAAGGGGGGACGGACGGACATACAGAATTTTTACCGTCATTCGATTTTTCGGTATCAAGGACCTGCAACTATTCTGGCTACACCACGTCGTAGAGGATTTGTTCTAAATTTAGCAACTGGATTTATCCTTTTCTTTTTACTAGGGCCCGAAAATTGCCTTCCAAAATATGGCCATTTACCTGCCGAATATTGGCCATTTTTTCGAACAGCAGTACGTAACTTTCTCTCTAGTCCGTGGCGAGAAAGTAAAAAGAATAAGAGGGCAGGAAGATAAAAGAAAAAAATGTGAATAAAAGGAGGAGGGAAAATGTAGAATAAGAAAGAGAAGTAGACAAGTAGAAGGAAGTGAAAGAGATAAAGAAAGGGAATAAGAAAGAAGGACAAAGAGACGAAATATAAAGAAGGAGGATAGAGAAGGCCGAAAGAACGAAAATGAAAGAGGAAAGGAAGAGGAAAATAAGAAGGAAAAGGAGTATAAAGACAAGATGGATCGATCTGTTCAACTTATCCCAATACTGTTTTCACATTTGAATTCACACAATGAATCATGAAATCTACATATGCTTATTTCTTGATTGAGTCCAGTTCTAGCGACTCCCATTAATAGTAATGTAACTACGAGGAGCATTCAATAATTAAAGAATCAATTTTTTCTCGATAAATAAACGTTGACTTTTACAAAACAGAACTTTTCCTGATTTTCAATATAATTCTCATTAACATTTATGCACTTGTCCCAACGGGTTACCAGTTTTTTATAACGGCAGCAAAGAACTCTTTATTTTGGTATTTGAACCAATTGCCCACACATTTGGTTTGACATCCTCGTTATCCTGTAACTTCTTTCCTCGATATGCCTCCTTCAGTGGACCAAAAAAATGGAAATCAGATGGTAAGAAATTGAGTCTGACAGAGGGATGAAGCAGTTCTACCCAATCCATTTTTTCGATGGTTTTATGTCGTTGTTGATCAGTGTGAAGACGTGCGTTGCTTTTCTGGAGAATCACACCTCTCATCTGAGATCTTCGACGTTTCTTTCTCATGGCTGGCTTCACCTTGTTCAAATGTTTATCTGAGCAGTATTGGCTGTTTATTACACGCTGTTATTCGAGATAATCACAAAAAACGCACCTACAGCGTTCTCAAACACAATCAACTTGTCTTTTCCCCCTGATGCGGCCCGAACGGTGTTTGTCAGTCACTGAGTCTGGATCACTTTTGAACTTCTCTATCCACTTGTAAAAATTCTCGCGGTTTTAACAACTTTCACCATAAACTTTAATCATTATAGAGTATATAGTAGCTGTATTCCCACCTTCAACAAGTACAAAACGAATCACAGAATGTTGTTCAAGCAATATGAAATTTTCAAGTGGACTCGTCATCATTCAACTTTCTCCACTCCAGATTGTGTGGGCTCTGATACTCCAGATTGTGTGGGCTCATCCCAGTGATGCCAACTTAGGGTCCTAAAATTTCCAAACTTATTCTACACACTGTTTTTTCTCCAGAACAATTTGTCTCTTTAATGATTGAATGACCTACTTATTAAATATACATGAAAGTAAATGTTTCTATATGTTTAATATAGCAACATTAATATATAAATAAACTAGCTGACCCGGCGAACTCTGTTCCGCCTTAACAGCCGGTGCCATCTTTTTCTCCGGAAAACTTTAATGCACCACAATACTCGCAAACAACGTTCATTGGCCCAATGTAAACGCTAGGATGCAAGCTGTAATCATTGCTGCAATCGTATCGAAACGCTGCTCGATTCAAATCAGCACTTGATGAATTTCTTGTTCTGCTTCGAAAATTATCTATTTGTTGACCTCTGTTGTCCGCTCGACGATTTTGCATTACCAACCGAGCCGTTTCACGGGCTGCCTCACGTTGCTCTTGTGATTGAGAAGCACGAATTTGAGCCATACTAACGCGGCGCTCTTCACGTGCAATTTCTTGTTCTTCTTCAGTCCTTAGCAATTTTTCGTATCCTTCTTGCATTACGGCTTTGTCGGGAAAGATTTGATCGTCTTGGTCGCGGCATTGTTAATTATACTTCACTTCACTTTTTAACACGCTTTTATTAGCTTCATTTGTATCTTTGCTTGATTGCTTGCTTGTTCTCCGCTGCAGAACACTTCTGCACAGAAAACTTAGGCAAAAAGGCGCGAAAACATACGAAAACGCGTGAAAACGTGCGAAAACGCATGAAATCATGCGAAAACATGCGAAATCACGCGAAAACGTGCGAAAACGTGCGAAAACGTGAGTTCTCACACAGGAACGCTGTCGAACGGCATAAACAGTATCCTATGTCCGTCTCCTGGCTGTAATCTTCCTGCTCACCAATTTTCAGCCAAATCGGTACAGCCGTTCTTGAGTTATAAATAGTGTAACTAACATGACTTTCTTTTATATAAATAAATTAACAATATTTTTACAGTCATGCAGTCAAATTGCGCGAGAGCTGTGTGCATTTTCAGTGCCAAACGACATTATGTAGATTCTCCTATTTCTGCGTACGGCTCCGCGTGACTACTTGAATTACTGTGCGGGAATACTCACACCATTAGGGCAACAGTGCAGTGAGAGCAATTAAATCGAGGAAGACCTCTCCTACTTCCCTCTCCCACGTCGCTTCATACGTTATCCTGGAGTCCCTCCCGCATTTAGTCGATAACGCTGCTCTTTCTCCCACGAATTCCACTGTTGCGAGGATCCCTCTTCTGTATCTTCTTTAATTCGCAACTTAAATTCCCTGGCCACATACTATATAGCTCTTTCGATCTAACCTTTGTGATATCGATATTGTGAGTTAGTGGTTTTCTGTGTTACAAAAAAGAGAGCTGTTAATCAATTGTGTGATCTACGTTGGTCTCACTAAATAAAGAAAAAGAATAATTGCCTGATTAAACATTTTACATCATATGAAGCAGCTGATATTCAAATAAATTGATATGGAGTTGTTAAATACAGCATCAAAATTACATTTTAAAGTGTTAAGAATATTGGAAACTATGTATTTTTCTTAAATAATGAATTATAACGCTACAAATTTTAAAGACCAAAATGTTGTTGACGTTCTCTTAGACAACTTTTTAGATACAAATACGCATGAGAATTATCCTTCTAGTTGAGTTTGCTCTGCACCATTTCTACACAAAATTGTTGTTGGAAAATATTTATTATTTGCAATCTTATCTCCTGTCGCCGCTATCACTTGTTTCTTATTCATTCCAACTTCTCAAGAATTTGATTAACAACTGTCCCGCCGATGAGAAGCTCACGTATTTATTTTCTGGTTTCCAACAATTCACTTCCTTTATTTATCAGTCTTATCGAATAACAGAGGAAATAACTATCCACACAGCCCTATCACTTAATAAGCGTTTTCGGTCATCCTATCGCATCTGCGGACGTTCCATCATCATCATTTGTCTTCGCTTCCTGGTTTCTCACCTGCAACAACATGCGACCATCTCGTTCTATTTTTTTTAAACCCTTTCATTCGTCTTCACTTATATATTTCGCATTTACTTGTACATAGCTCGGCTTTCTACTTCATATTGACTTTTATGTCTGCTGTGCTCTTGTTTCATCAACCTAGTTATCAAAATACTTATTTAATAAGTAAAGGACTGACTCAATGAATAAATAAATTGCGGTAAATTTCGTGTCTCTCGCAAGTGTTAATGATGCATCTATGCATCTATTCGTCTATAGATGAACTGGTTTGCGTTGTGGTGTTGCCGGTCAGTATCCCGACTATTGAGAAGTACTGAATTTTGGACCCCTCATTCAATGGGACATATGAAGTTTGGGTCAAGAAAAACGATATTTAACTATGAAACACCGATCATTAAAATAACTCCAATATTTTGTCTTTCTTATAACTCGCGAATCTGTCTCACTGTGACCCATCTAATCCTACACATTAATTCCGTAATCTATATTTACACCTCGCCCTCCAGCGGTATTTATTCTGGTAGTTTGTTTGCCACTGATTTGATTATGTCTTTGGTTTCACCACCATCTTTTTTGCATTCTCATCTTTAATGCAACTCCTTATTGAACAGCAATTGCATGTGCGTCACCTTTTAAAAATTGGTTCTGTACGGTGCTTCATTTGTGTCTAAAATATAACAATTGAGTTGAAGTAATTATTTATTCCTGAGACCACATGTTGCTGCAAACGACAGCTTTGGTGCAGACGAGGCGTAACCTGAGTTTTAAAACCTATCTTCCCCTTTCTCACCTTACTTAACCATGAACTATCACAACACATTATCCAGGTTTTTGAGAGACCAATTTACTCGTAATTAAATAGAAAATAATTAGAGATCCATTTTTCTCCAATATCAGAAGAAAGAGTTCTTAGTGCTAGCTACTGTAAATCATGCTGCAACTTTGAGTTACATTATCATTTACAAGGTGCGAAGGCTATACTACTCGTACAGTCTCTCAATCAGTCCTGCTCAAGAATCCTTCCCTGTCACTGCTTCAGCTTCGACACACACCCGTTCCCCAGTTCCGCCTTGAACCTCACCACAACTTTTTCGACACTAGCTTTCCAGCTAGGTCGAATTCATTCGCCGTCTGGAGGAGAATTCTAGCGGCCGGCTGCTCTGATCGGTAGTTTTCCGTGGTTTTTCCGATCAACACCAGGCGAATGCCGAAGCAGTAACCTACCAAACGGGCCACAGACCGCGCGCGATCTGTCCTTCCTCTTCCTTGTCCTATCCTCTCCCCTTACACACATACACTTACACTAACATGCCCTACACTACCACATATTCCGGGAGACCGGTCGGGAGCTTAGAGCTTCTCCCGGCTGGGGCGGTGCCCCGTTGGTGGGAGAGTTCTGGTTAAGAGGAAACCCCACTAGCCGACGGTAGGTCGGCGCCGGATCTCGCCATACAGCGGGGGAAGATCACCGCCATCTCCCGAGAAAAACATGCACTACACTAACGGGACTAATGACCAAAGCAGTTGACGCGCCCGGGAACACAAAAAATCAATCAATCAATCAACCCACCACAACTAACTGCGTTGCCGTCCCCATTTTCACTTCTCTCGCCGCTGCTCGCCTTTAGCCTATTTCCGCTCCCTCCACCACCATGCAGCCACTTTCGCCTCTGTCGTAGCTCCGCACAGCCGTTACCACTCTTATCCCCAACACTTTTGCCAACATTTCCTCACCCCGTGTCCTCATCCCCGCCTCCGTCCTCTCTGCCTCTCCCAGCCTCGCCTTCACCCCTCCGTCCACCACGGGCTCCACACCCGCCCCCACCGCTCCCCAGTCGCACCCCAGAGCCTGCGCGCGACAAGGGCTGGCTTCTTTTGCGCGGGCGGCAGCGCCGGGAAAATGAACTTGGCTCCTGTAAACGCGCGTGAAGCCAGCCACGACCATAATTTCACGGCCTGTAACCCGCCGCATGTTGCCCGCGACCTGGCCGCCCGAGCGAGGGCGGCCGGAGGAGCGGGAACGTTTTTTTGGGAGCTCTTCTTTTTTCCGGTGCAGTTCCCCGGGAAAGAATCCAAAACACAAAACGAGGGACCGCGGGAAGACTGTCTCGGGGCGGCGGAGGCGGGGAGGCGGGCCGCACCAGCACCCCGCGCTTGCATAGTTTAAATTCCTCCCCGCAGGCCTGCCCGCCGCAATCGCCGCTTCCAAACGCAATAAGCGCGCCGGTGAGCTGGGTAAACAACCCCGTGGCCCCGGCCGACCGCGCCCCCGCGCCTGACCACCCCTGCACGGCGGACGGCTCGACCCTGTCCGGCCGGTTGCAGTCGCTACGGACGCGCCTGGCAGGTGTGGTGATGATGGCGGTGGCGAAGGTGGTAGTGGTAGTGGTAGTGGTAACGGCGATGGCGGTGGCGGTGGGGTGGCAGTGGCGGAAGCAGTAGTTATGGCGCCAGCGGTGGCGGTGGTGATGGAGGTAGCGGTGGCGATGGCTGTATCGGTGGCGGTGGTGGTGGCGTTGGCGGCAGCGGTGGCGGTGGTGGTGGCGGTGATGGTGGCGGTGATGGTGGTGGTGGCGTTGGCGGTGGCGGTGGTGGTGGGGTGGCAGTGGGGGTGGCAGTGGCGCAAGCAGTAGTGATGGCGGCAGCGGTGGCGGTGGTGATGGCGGTGGCGATGGTGGTGGCGATGGTGATTGCGATGGAGATGGTGGTGGCGGTATCGGTGGCTGTAGCGTTGGCAGCAGTGGTAGTGGTGGCGGTGGTGATGACGGTAGTAGTATTGGTAGCGGTGGCGGTGGTGGTAGCGATGGGCAGTGGGGGCGGTGCGAGCGGTGGGGACCGTGGGGCGGTGGCGGCGGGTGGGGTGGTGGAAAATAAAACAGAGGTTGATTAAAAATCTGTGGCCCTTTTTACAACCGCGTAAAACTCTTCCTGATAAATGCAAATAAAAAATAGAACATTCCGCACTGAAGGTTGCGTTCGTGATTTCTCCTGAAAGAAATATAAAGTCGGATTTACGGCGAGTTGCTTGGCCGTATGGTTTGCGCGGCGCAGTGCGGGTGTGCGAATACATGATGTGTGTGTGTGTGTGTGAGCGCGGGAGTTGAAAGTGGCGAGAGGGGCGGCTGGAGCACATTTCGCACGCGCTAGAGAGTTAACTCCGCCGTCGGGCTAAAGTTGGAATGAAACTCGTGCTTGGTATTCTGGGCATACTAAAAACCTTTGCAGATTTGTAGTTGTAGTTTGTTTTTCACAGGAACGCTGATGTGTTTATCTCCACCACGTTAAAAAATGTACTCCCATACTGAGCAATATACGAAAGTGAGATATCTCCTGCTCGAGATTTATGTCGATTTTAAGAAACATTCGTTTTCATTTTGAGCCAATTAACTTGCGAATACCTCCTTGCACTCAGCTTGAATGATTCGTCATGGTATTTTTTCTGTACCCACCCCCACAAGATTAGGTGGCTCAGAACATCAGTTGGTGTCACTGCAATGAGGAGATTCTAGGGTCCTAGGTCCACCGGTGACATGGGATTTTCGACACTAGCCAGAGATCTGCATAGAATTCAGCCGCTTCTTGTAAGAGAATTCCAGCGGCTAGCTGATCTGATGGGTAGTTTTCCCTTTTTTTCCGATTATCGTCGGGTGAATGCCGGAAGAGTACCTTAATTAAGGGCCATAGGTCACGCACGATCTTCCCTTCTTCCTCCTTGTCCTATCCTCTCCCCATTCTTCCACACACTTACTCTTATATGCACCACACTACTTACTCTTATATGCACATACTGACAGACCAGTCGAGAGCTTATAGGTTGTTCCTGCCGTGGAGGTGCCGCGCAGGTGGGAGATATCTGGTTGGGGAAAACCCCGTAAGCCGACGGGTAGGTCGCCGCCGGATCTTGCCATCCAGCGGATGAAGATCACCGTCCCCTCGCTTAATAACAACATGCACTACACTTGCAGAGCTAATGACATTAGCCGTCATTTGATTGGTTTTTCGTGTTTCTGGGCACGTGAACGGTTTTGGTCATTAGTCCCGTTAGTGTAGTGCATGGTTTTTTCGGGAGATGGCGGTGATCTTCCCACGCTGGATGGCGAGATCCGGCGCCGACCTACCGTCGGCTAGTGGCATTTCCCCCTAACCAGGACTCTCCCACCAGCGGGGCACCGACCCAGCCGGGCCAAGCTCTAAGCTCCCGATCGGTCTCCCGGAATATGTGGTAGTTTAGTGCATGTTAGTGTGTGTGTGTGTGTGTGTGTGTGTGTGTGTGTGTAAGGGGAGAGTATAGGAATAGGACACGGAAGAGGAAGGACAGATCGCGCGCGGTCCGTGGCCCGTTTGGTAGAGTACTGCTCCAGCATTCGCCTGGTGTTGATCGGAGAAACCACGGAAAACTACCGATCAGAGCAGCCGGCCGCTAGAATTCTCCTTCAGGCAGCGACTGAATTTGACCTAGCTGAAAAGCTAGCGTCGAAAATCCTGCCGCTGCTAGGACTCGAACCTAATGCCTCCCGGTCAGAGGCGTTGCAGTGACATCAGTTGATGCACTGAGCTACCGCTCCCGATTTAGCCGTCGACGTGCCAGGAATCACTCATCAACCGAGTGTTTCACCTCAACTGTTACACCTCAGCCATATCATTAATACACGCAACACCCGTAGCAGCTCTAGAGAGGCGTCATGTCCACCAAACCAACCGCAGCTGCGACGTGCAATCCACTTCGTTCTAGGTAGTCCACGCTGACCACACTCACTCGTGGCCGCCAGCTTAAGCTCACCTCTCCACAGCCCGTGGACAGCCCTCTCGGCTGGGCGCCGCCGCTGTCGCCTCAGTCGATTCGCCGGTCGACATCCCCACAGGCTGAGCCCTGCTGCTGTCACCTTCGCACCCGCCAGCTACTGCAACTTATTGTAAATCCCTGAACGAGCTATACTATTATCCGTTCACCGTAAGAAAAATCCCGATGAAAACAAATACATGCGTGTCAGGATGATTCTCTATGGTTTGCAGTATGAGCTCTGATGTTCTCGGGATCCTGAGGCTAATGTAAATTGTTCTCTGTATAAGAACATTCTGCAAAGCAAATGAGAAGCATTCTGACACACGTGTATCTGTTTTCATCATGATTTTTCTTAGGTGAACGGATAATAGTATAAATAGCATTGGAGTAGCAGACGTCCTCCACTACTTGCATCTTTTTTTGTTAAATACATTTGTTTTCCGAAACTTCACTTACTGAATATCTGAACCTTCACCACAATTCTTATGTCATATGACGTGAAATTTTAATGGGCATTGTCTCTCACAAGAGTAATAGATATAATATTGTATTTTCTATTTTTCTGAATCATATTAGATTTACAATAATACCCTGTCTTATTATCTGATAACATATTCCCATGCGCTCTGAATAATGTAATACTTATTTGTTGATAGAACTACCTAGTGTATCAACTGCAAGAGGGAAAGGGTAATGTAGGATGTGTTCCGTTTTTATAAAGTAATCAGTGTCCTGCAACAATTCTGCAATCGAGAGTGTAGAAAATGGGTTCCTGGAGAGAAAAAAAGACTTCTAAAACAGCACTCGTGAATATTGAAGCGTCGCATGACGTCATCTGTGTCCTCAGCGATGATGAACTGAGTCGGCGCCTTGGGACTACCTTTTGGTTTATTCGTGACGTCACGCATTGTAGGGTTAGTCTCTGATTCAAAGCTCCCTTGCCCAGAGCCTGCCCAATCATTTTGAGATTTTTCTAGCAAATAAATCACGTTTTCTGAACTTACAACAAGAATTTGTGATTACATGTGGTAACTGACTATAGGAAACTATTCCGACAAATTATGATGTATTACATTTAATGAATTTGTATATATCATCAGAGAAATGAAAGTACATCCAGTTGATATCGTAGTTAATATCATGTAATTTTTCTAGAGAAATGATGCCTTTCTCGTGTTGTGTTACTGGGTATAATGAGATTACAAAAGGGGACCTCGGTTAAAAGTTTCTCATTTACCGACAAAGACAAGCATTCGAAATTGTACACGAAATGGATTCATACTATCAAAAGAGACAAATTAACGCCTAATAAAAGTACAAAGATGACTATTGCTATTGAAAATGTATAGGTTATATTACGTTTTCTGTTTATTAACGGGAACCAAATGGTGAAAAAATATCGATTTTTTTTTGCTTTAAACAATAATTTCATTCTTTTTCTTCTAAATGAAATTAATTTTTTTGGTTTGCGCGCTCCAGAAGTTGAGATATGGTTATTTTTATAAATACAGCACCGAATGTGGGTGTGGTTCGATGGTCTGACTTTCAAGATAAGTTCTCCGATAACTGTATTACCTTAATAAAGGGGACACTAAAGGGTTCATGTGTATGGGGGAATTGAAACCATAACGTACAGATGTTACCATACAAATATTTGAAAGAATAAGCAAGATTCGAAAGGGAATGAGGGTCAGACTGAGAAAATTGAAACAAACATTTTAAAACCACAATAATAAGTGCTGCGAAAACTATGGGGACAGAGGTCGATTCACTGATGAAACAATCGACATGTTGCAGAAATGTTATGGTTATGTCATAAGACAAAATACTGTCTCTGCTGAAGACATGAATAGAGCAATAAGGGCTCTGTTCGTCAACGTGGCATATGAAAATCCAACCATAGTACTCGCACATTATTGTCGAATCCATGCGCGCAGGTATTGTTGAAAATCCATGGTTACATGTGTTTGCAATTTTTAGTAATAATACATTGTTGTATTGCTAATTTGAACTAATAGAGCGCTACAAAGCGCAAACAGTTGGTTAAATCAGCATTTTTGGTTATGAAACTTTAGGAACCATTTCCCGTAAGTTACAGATTTTCATACACAATAATGTCACGACAATGCTCCCTCCCACATATCGCTTGTTGTGGGAGCAGGACCCACAGAAACGAACATTCCACTCCTCTTCCAGCCTCTCCACTCACCGGATTTAGCACCGACGGATTTCTGACTTTCCCCACAATCAAACATGGGTCTCATAAGTAAGCGTTTTTCCGTCGTCGAAGACATATATACCAACGTGTCAGCTGAGCTTCGGAAGATATCACAACAGAACTTTCAATGTTCTTTCCAGCAATGACAGGATCGATGTATCGTGTGTGTGTGTGTGTGATGAAGGTCTTTATTTTGAAGGTGATTACATAATTGTGTACTTACATTGTGATAAAGAATTCTCACGAAATTTCGAAAACCTTTTGATTGCCCTTCGTAGAACATGAACTTACAAATTGCTTATGATGTAGGAAGTTCCAAAATAAATTCATGGTGCAAATATGTGTGAAAGTCTTAAAGACTAAATGCATTGTCTTTTACCAGAAAATGTGTAGATAGCGAGCTGTGGCTGTTACGATAATATATCTCTTATGAGATACTTAATTTTCTGCTTATAATAAATTATGTTTTCAGAACTGTAGCGACTTATTTCTTTAATTTTTAATATACCATGGTCCTTATGTGCATTGTATTTATTGCTGAAAAAATGTGTATAAACAATGGAGAATTGTGTGTTTTTATTGTGTCTAAGTTTAATATGTCATTTGCCTTAATATATGATGCGAAGAAAGTAGTAATGTATCAATATAAATATCTCAAAAGAATTTGAAAAGAAAATGTTCTCTGCCTATTCAACTGGTTTAAATTTTTCAGGATATTGAATTTATAATACAATAATGTTAAGGCTAGGTGACAACAGTTAATGTTTACATAAAGATAAATTACTTTTTTCGTTGATTAACGAGCTATTTGTCAATACTTAACTTTATTGAAAATAAACGGGAAGTGTTAAAACATGGAATTTCTAGTTCTGCTATGTGGTAGTCGCCGCAAGACTCCGGGCGATCCTTCATTTTGTAACGATCCTACGTTTTGAAGAGTCCTTAGCCTTGTTCTCACGAAGGCGTCGACTGAGTACGAGAATACAATCGTAACATCAAGGAATGAGAAATTGGCGATGAACGTAATCAAGAATTTTCATTTTTCAGTCAAAATCGAAACTGTTTCTTTCTTTTTGTATTTTTCACCCTTCCTAGGCATCTAACAAAAAAATTGACATCTCTCTCATGACCATAAACTTCTTAGGTTTCCGTCAATTTATGCATAAAAATAAAATTCCATTTAACATAGGTCCTGCAAACAAATTTAAAAAAAGATTCTTTCTCATTGCCAGTGCACTTAGATTGTTATCTATTCATAAGAGCTTTTGACTTTGTCCTTTTTTAAAAATAGATTAAGCTTGATAGGCGATGACGATAAATTCCTCATTTCAACCATAACACACATCTTTTCCATTCTCGACAGATATAATGTTCGTAAAACAATCTCACAATTCTTTTTCAGTCATAAACTGTCACCAGATGAATTACAACTCTCTCGTAGAGAACTTGCCTGTCTGACGATGGAGAAACAAATCTTTTATGACATAAAAACTACGGATAGAAGAACTTTGTGGAAGTTCTTACATTTTGAACAAAATATATCAAATAAGTACACATTTGCATTAGGCAATTTACTTGATTATAATCCAGGAGGCGTTCCAATCTCGATTAACTTATAAATTATAATACTTTAAAAGTAATAAAGTTTGTTAAAAAATGAATCGACTCCCGTCTAGGTGGGGAACATCTGCTACTACAAAATAAAATATAATATTGTGAATATGTGAAATCAATTGTTACATGTCTAAGCCACTTTCACTACCGGGTGGTATTGACTGAAAAAAAGGAAATGAAGATTGACAAAGGAAACTGAAATTCCTTTGAAATTATAAATCGCTCTTTTTTAAATAGAATTGCATTTTGAAAATTTTATTGTAACTATGAGCTAAAGTTTACTATTAAAACACCAATTCTTATCAAAACATGAACAATGTGTAGAATCAAATAACAAAAATATTTTAAAAGTTTGAAACGTCCAGTGGTACCTACGATCTCTTAAAAATTATAATATTAATCTTTTAACGCTGTGGCTGCATATAGAAAAAAATGTTGGCAAAACGTTATTTAATGCTGGTTAAAATGTACCTTTAATTGACCCCTCGTTTTGTGGCGCAAATTTTGAGTTCGATAACTCAAAATTTGGCTGTAAAGGCCGTAGGGCCGCAGTTGAGAGGTGCATCGTGTTGAGTAACCACACGTCCCGCGTGGCCTTTTGTTTATAATTAGCGGAGCTTGTTTCCAATATGTTGTAATCAATGGATCGCAGTTTGGTCTGTGTTGACAGCAGGGCCCGGTGACCAGACAGGGAGAACCCGCGATACGGCAGAAGAACGGCATTGTTGGTACAGGAAACGCGAAGGCAAACACAGTAACATGACAAAGGAAACATGTACTGTGCTGAAGGACATTTTAATGAGGACCAATTTGCGAGTAAAGTCGGCGAGAAAATTTGCGGGATATTCAGTGATTTAAAGAGAGTATAGACAGTTCTAGTGCAGTTAAGACCTTTTGCTCTCTATCTTTACAAATAGTTTTTGTTAGTTTGTTTTTGCTTCTTTTTTTAGTGTACTTTCATGCTGCTCTTTGCAGTAAACAAAGTGAGTCTTAAAAAGGTGTATTTTAGGCATAGACAATATTTACAGTGAAAATTTACGAACCAGTGCATTAAGAGAAACGCAGTGAGTGGTCTTCAACTTCATAGACACAACATGAAATTATGGCATTTGTACTAGCTAACATGTTAACAGAAGTTTGTAACATTGATTCTGAGTCCTGTACATTCGGAATTCAGCGAGTAGCAAATGACTGCTCGCCTAATCCCTAGCAGCACATTTGCTCGGCGAATGTTCACTTCCTATGATGGCCCAAAAGGTATGAGTTATTGCCGGTAGGGAGAGTACTAAATGTTGGGCGTTCGGGCAAATAGGATTGCCTTCAACACTCGTGAATCGGCGAGCGCTCACTCGCTTCTCGATGAGTGCCGAATGTTAAGATTCTTAGAATTATTGTTATATACTTCTAAAGCATGTAGGAGGATCGTATATGATGACTTTTTCCAAAGAATATGTGGTTGGAAAGTTCATATAACCAAGTTATACAAGTGACATTTTCCCACGATTGTTTGGTATATCTCCATGGAGTAGTGTTCGGCAGGTTACGTTCTGTTTCAGTCAATAGAATTTTGTGTTTCAGTCGGACACTGGGGCATGAGAAGTTGCGTAACTATTGGGACAAATATGATATATGTAACTTCGTTGTATGAAATTTGACATGTTCCTTGGCAAATGTGATCATCTTCGCCCCTTCCGCATGGAAAATGTAACCTTTATCCCGGGACAATCTGAATGGAACCGGCTTTAGGTGGGGAGCTGAGATACAGGGCGTCGCAGCTCAGCATTTCTTGTTTCAGTCGAATACCGATGCAAGAGAAGTTACATAACTATTGGCCGAAATATAACATACGTAACTTTTTATTTTACCTTATTTTATTTTAGCTTATTTTCTATCGCTTTGTAACCGCTGTCAAGCGACCACTAATTTTTTAACATTTATAACCATGGTAACGATAACACTGTTTACCACAGTAACGGTAAGGGAACGCACAGGCACTCCGGACAACATAAACCCGCAGAAACATTCATATCCTGGGCAGGATTCGAATCCGCGACGCCTCGAGCCAAGGATGTCACGGCCTCGGCCATCCTGGCCAGCATATGTAACTGTGTGGTATGGAATTTCTGACCACATGTTCATTGGAAAAAAGTGATCATCTTCGCCGCTTCTATGAGAAACTTGTAACCTTTATTCTGAGACAAGCTGAATGGAGCGTCGAAGGATTTGGATTTGCCGAAGCCGGCGAGAGCGTTGGAGGTGGCGGTGGGCGGGGACGGGGGCGGTGGCGGTGGCGGGGGCGGGGGCGGTGGGCGGTGGGCAGTGGCGGCGCGTGTATCACGAAGGGGCGGGCGCGGGGGGCGTGGCCCGAGGCCAACGCAGCGCCGCGCGAGCGCCGCTTGTTTTTCGCGAGCGGTGACAAAGGGCGGCTTGCGCGCGTGAGCCCCGCCAGCGCCCTCTCGCGTGTTCTCGCCGTCGCAAAAACTAGCTTACTACTTCCGTTTCCGGGCGCGGGCGGGCGTCGCTCGTTTTTCACGTCGGGATCAATAGGGAGCAGCACTAGCTTGGGAGTTCTGTGGATTCGTTAGCATGCCCCAGGGCCCAGGGCGGATTGCGGGCGCCAACTGTGTAGGTGACGCTCATATCACTACCCAAGCCTTGCTTGGGGACCGAACTAAGTGAGAATTAAGTGCCCAGAGAACATTTCAATTGAAGTCTGTAGTCTGTGTGTAGTTATCAAAAGTTCTGTCACCTCCTAAGCTTTCTCTCACGTTTATTCGTTGCTCTTGCACGTCTTTTTTTATGTAATCTTTAAATGGGCATTTAGGTGAGATATCTTTCCTTCATTACCTTTACTCAAAAGGGAATTCTTGTGATTTTTGTCTAATTATTATTTTGAGAGTTTTAATCCATTTTCTTATAATAGTAAATTGAGTCAAATGAGTAAGAGAACATTTATAACGTTTATTATGAATGTTAATATTCTAGAGTTTCCCCTTTCAAATTCATTTCTTAAAATATCATTAATTAACCAAGTTTGCAGGAGAAGAACATGTAGCAAACGAATTCATTTGTTGAATGTCTCAGAAGTATCTCCGAAGTTGTTCTGTGTGAACTTTAATAGTATATTTCCCTAACCTGGAAACTATTGTTAACAGATTAACAAAAATTTGTAATACAAAGGGGTTGTCGGGCAGACTTAAAAACTTTCGGTGCGCGGCCTTTGCTTTTGTACCAATTATAATTTCATTTAAGCCCATTATTAAAGAGGAAACTGCGCAAAGAGAGGTGCCTGCGTAAGTTGTCCGACCTCGCAGATGGCGTAATTTGCATTTTAAATTAAAACACTTCCCAGAATTTTCGTTCCATTTCCAGCGGACGATCCATGGGGATGTGAAGCTGAAGGAAGAGTGGTTGAGCGTCGTATTCTGTAATACTTCAACAATTTCTCGGTGCTCAGCAATTGATTTAATATTCAATGTTACTCTCATTAGAAATGATTCTATGATAATGATTTTCTTGCAATATTCGTCGAGGAATATTGGAATTCTCACGAGTAACATGCACATTCAAGAATGTGTATGTTTTTTCGTTTTCCCATCTGGAACACTTGTATATATTAAAGTATAATAGAAGTACATTCATGCTGACTTCTTTATTACGATAAACTGCACGAATAATGATTAAACTACATACAGGGTGGAACAACTAAGTTAAAACATCCCTTGTATCTCTTGAACCGTACAAGATACGAAGATGTCGTTTCGACAGTCGATTGCATAAACAGGGGCTACTTGAGTACAGCATACTTCGTTATTGTACTATGTGACTACGAAGATACGAAGTCAACTTTGTTATCCTATCGTAATTATTATCCTATCGTAATTTTTATCCTATCGTAATTAACTTAAAAAGACGATTTCAAATATGTGTAATCTCAGTATTTAAGGGAATCGTTTTTTAGAAATTGATGTGTTCTTGTAACGCATTTTTCTACTGAAGTGGCACTTTCTCATTCGACTTTGCCTGCTCACGCTGAGAAACTAAAGGAAAAGGTCTCATGAATGGTTTTGCCTGTTTTCCTAAAACGCTCAAAGGTCACGTACTACGAGTAGATAAAAGGGCGGAGGCCTGGAGTATAAAATGCGCCGCTGGGGTAATGAGAGCAAACTTCTACCACTTTCTTACAGCATTCATTTCTTCTGATTCTTATGATTAATAAGATATTGTTAATTTATTTTTGTATTATTTACTTAAAATTGATTATAGATATGTTATCACAGTTGTCAAAATAACAATAGTATTTGCAATAGTATGTTACAAAACAAGAACTTTCCGGAGTCCTGTATGCAGTACTTGAGTCTTCTTTAGACGAAGTCATCTTTCGGCAAAATTAGTATCGAAGAAAGTAGTTATTACTGTGCTCAAGTAAATGATCGCGTTTGTATGAAGGACAATTCGCAAAGTTCCCCATTTATTAAGCAGGAATAGGTGAATGGAAAATTACCACTTCAACAGAAAATTAAATAATAACAATATTAGTAATAATATGTTTAATTCCGCTATTGCTTACTCCTATTCTTTTCACAGTTTCATCGTTAGAACATGGTTTTTATTAAAAATGAATGTTATAATATTTACATTTTAATAACAATAATGTACAAAATATTAATATGCAATTTCATGACTCATTATTTGTGTATAGTATACTTTTTCTATTACGAGAAAACGAACATTTCACAACAGAATTTCATTCACAAAATTAATTATACATTTGCGATATATATTTGTTTCCCAAGTTGTTGTTTATACAAGTATTATGTCTCTTCCATTATTATCTGCCCCCTTGCTGTGGGCTGGAAACCTTTCATGCATATTTCTTTTCTTTTGTGCAAATATACAGCATACCAAAGTAAAACAAAAGCAACAGCGAAAGCAGCGCGAGTCAGAGAGAAGACAACATTGCAAATAAAAGCATCTGCCCGATTCCCTCCTCAGATGGCCACATCTGCATAAATTTCCGTGCAGAGCGAGGTAACTCCAGTCTGCTAACTTTGCCACAGCGCCGCGCTGGCGTCGCTGCAGCGAGGAACTACGTCTAGAGCAGCGGGTAAAGAACGCCCAAACAAAAATAGACGAACAACTTGAGACAGGCTCGCGAAAAAAGCGGGCAACTTTCTAAAGACGCCTGGGGCAGCCTCCCCAACCCCTCTGCTCCCTCCCCTTCCGGTGATCCCGCCCTCCATCAATCACGGGACTAACAAGCCGTGAGGTGCGGCTATTGAGGCGGGGGGAGGGATGGAGGCATCGCGGTGGCCACAGCAGGCAGTGTGGGCGAATGTTTCGTTTCCACGTGAAGAGAGATAGAGGAAAAAGACCAATCGGAGAAGGAAAGGGCCGGTTAGAAGAAAGGAAAAGAGACTCTCAGAACAGGATAAGGACGTTGGGAAGTGGAGTAAGTAAAAAAGAGAGGAGTAGACGGAATGAGAGAGAGAGGGGGGAGAGGGAGAGGGAGAATGTTAAAGGGAGAGAGAGGAGTTGGCGATAAAATGATAAAAAAAGGGATGGATAAAAAACGGAGAGGGAGAGAGGACATGAAGAGAAGAATGGAAAGAAGAAAACGGAGGGAGAGAGGCAAGGATAAAGAAGTGGGAAAAGACAAAGGGCAAAGGAAAGGTTGCAGAAAGTAGATGGCGATAGATTAGATATAATGGCGAACCAGGGTATGAATGGATGAGGAAGAAAAACAAATATACCAGTGAACAGGAAAGCGGAAATTGGGCTATTATAAATTAAGAATACAGGAAAAGAGAAATAAAAAAAGCAGGAAAGTCGCAAGGATAATGAAAAGTTATGACACTAAGTGACAATTGTAATTGCAAAATATATTGAGTGCAAGACGTTCGTGTATAAAGACAGAAACAAAGCGTTACCCTACCACTGGATTAAAAAGCACGAAAAGATGCAGCATATCAGTGCTTCCAAGATATTTATGGTCTTAACTAAAGAGAAGATAAATATCTCACAAAAATAATACGAGTATTTGAGAAAATACTGTTACATATTTAAAGCGCGCAAAAAAAGTGATTTTTAGAGAATGTTCATTATCACAGTTACATAAACATACTAGTTAAGTTGCCAATACTCTTACGGAATAGTAATATCGACGTATAATACAGTGCAGCCATTGGTAAAATTCATGAATTAAATATCCACTGCGTCTACAACCTTCAGGGATATATTTTCAATACGACCCAGACAAACCTCCGATTTACATTCTTTACTGGCCTGGAAGAAACATAACTTTGGGTATATCCTCTCGCGAGGTTTGCTTCGAAAACTGGAGCGCATCGCCTGCCTTTACTCCGAGAGCCATCGATTTTGTGTCAGAGTGATTCACACACACATGAATGTTTCCTTTGATACAGTCCAGCGAACATGTACTTTATGTAGCGTTGTCAGGGTTATGCTATAAAGCATACAAACTTATGGGTATGAGAGATTATTGGCTTCTGAAAGTGTGGGAAAGCTCTAAACACATATCTCAGAGGCGTTTAGTGACAAAGTGAGGAAATGAAGAGAAAATAGAGATATGTACTCTTCACACCACTATTCATATCAATGTTAAATATAATAATGTTATATATAGTAATAATCTATGTTACTAATTTACAACCAACCTGGATGACCGAGGTGGCTAAGAGGGAGTACCAACTCAGCGCTTCGGTCCGAAGGGTCGCGTGTTCGAGTCCCGCCTTGGGCATGGCTGTTTGTCCCTTGACTTTGTGTGTGTTGTCGCGGAGGGCCTCGCGTTCTGCTGACCCCAGATCAGCGGAGCCCACAAGTGTGTTGGTCTAGTGTATTGTCAAATATGCGTCCCATCGAGACGAAAAGGGTAACCGGCAGTTGGCAGGATAAAAGCCCTAGAAAAAAAAACTATTTTACTTTAAGAGCACAAATTGGAAGGAAACGAAGAATTTTCCGGCCTTGTGAAAGGTACCTATAGTTTTTCTAGATACAGAGAAACTCGCTAATATTACAAAAAGAATAAAAGAGCTTCGGTTTTGACAAAAAAGGCCAGGGCCCGCCAGGAAAGTCTCTCCGCACTGGATCTCGTATTAAAAATCGCATTTAGTAAATTAGCAAACAGAACACTGGGAAATAAGTGAAGTGGATAACACATCCAGCATCTGTAATGACCTTGATGAGTGCGATATATACGTTTACACGCTGCTACCAACATAATTTTGTTGCAAGCACTCTCACCAGCAAGGTGCTACCGCGGAAAGACTTCCCTGACGCACTGTATTTGATGGTGATATTCGCCTATTCTGATGCTCCATGCTCACAGCACATTTTGTTGACATTCTTCGTAGGTAGGGAGTTATTTTGCAGTAAATATTATATATTAGTTACAGCAGTATTTGCAAAGAATATGTTTGTTAAAATATTAATTTTTTTTAGAAATATAAGAGAATATTTTGATGTTCTTGGGCTCTGTACGTGCTACATTCTGATTTTTTTCACCAGCAATGTTGCTGCAATAGGCCAACTATAAATAACAATAATAAAAAGTTATTTTCAATAATTATCAAGTACACTTATTTTTAACATTCAGTGCTTTACAATTCTTTTGACAACTAGCAACAAATTAAAAAATGTGAAGTTGATGAAATGTGAAGGCAGAATATTATTTGCAGTAATTTATTTCTTCGATTGTTGAAAATGTGGATGAACTGATTAAAAATGTTATTTTTGATGTTCAAATAAATTTTCAATCTTTAAATTGGTTGTGTGAACGATAATTTTTAGCTTCAACAAATGTGAATGTGATCCTGTAAATTTTAAGTTCATACATGCGTTTCCAGGTGAAATTGAAACATATTTTTCAATAGATATTGTTCTTTACGCTATTCGAGCTATACACTTTTCTCATTTCTTTAAATTTCCTTGAAACATGTAGGATACCATTCTAAAAGCTACAGTTAAAGGTAGAGTCTCTGTACAAAGAAATATTGATGCGACGTAGTTGTGCAATGGTAAACGACTGAAAGTGAAGGAAATAAAAAAATAATATTGCTGAATGTGAAACACAAACTGAGTGTGAAAACAGCAATCTGTATTAATTTCAATAAATCCCATTATACTTACTGATTTGCCTTTTCAATTGAAGAGATTGCAGTTACTAACTTTATTTGGAATGACAATACATCACAAGGACAAACTTTAAAGGTAGTTGGAATTAATCTTCTCATGAGTTGCTGTATACAAGGACTGCTATTGTGAGTAGCCTGCTGGAGAGTCTGCATTAGTGATAATTAAAGACAGAATTTTTATGTAATTACATGTTGTTTTTTTCTTTCTACTTACCGTTCTCAAAATTGTAATCTTGGTATATCGTCGCTGTTCTAACACAATTTCCAATACTCATTAGGTAGGTTTACATATTCTGTACTGTATTACATGTTTTATATATTTTGTTATCACAAAATACTTTATCAATTTTTTTTACATTTTTACGAGGTAAAGTATTTTCAAAAAAATTAGAAATTTTCCTTCATTATTACTGATTGTGTGTGTGTCTACTTGAGGTGCGTTACGTGAAGACGGGGTAGGATATTCTCACATGGAATCGTAGGCTTCCGCGGCCGGAGTCAGTGTATTCTTGGCTGTCTCGGAAGAACCGCGTCTTTGCCGATGCGTTTCGGCCATCTTATTGGCCTTCTAGAATAGCTCTTTAGTACAGCTCTGAAGAAGGCTCGTCCGGGGTAGCCAAGAATACAAGGATATTCTCACAGTCCGACGCGCCTGCTTCATTTATCTCAGTGGCGGGAAGTGCGTGAGAACGACTGGGATTATTTTCAGTGAAAAGTATTACTGACGCCACATTTCGTGATCTTTAATCCCAATTTCCAAGATTGATTGATTGATTTTTTAGTGTTTCCGGGCACGTCAACTGCTTTGGTCATTTGTCCCATTAGTTTAGTGCATGTTTTTCTCTCGAGGGACGGCGGTGATCTTCCCCCGCTGGATGGCGTGATCCGGCGCCGACCCACCGTCGGCTAGTGGGGTTTCCCCCTAACCAGGACTCTCCCACCAGCGGGGCACCGACCCAGCCGGGACAAGCTCTAAGCTCCCGACCGGTCTCCCGAAATATGTGGTAGTGTAGTGCATGTTAGAGTAAGAGTGTGTGTGTAAGGGGAGAGGATAGAACAAGGAAGAGGAAGGACAGATCGCGCGCGGTCCGTGGCCCGTTTTATAGGGTACTGCTCCGGCATTCGCCTGGTGTTGTTTGGAGAAACCACGGAAAACTACCGATCAGAGCAGCCGGCCGCTAGAATTCTCCTCCAGACAGCGACTGAATTTGACCCAATTTTCAAGAAACCCTGGAGATCGCCAACGTGTCACACTTTAATGAGAATGCTGCACGATTCAGTAATTATTTGCTGGTTGTAGATATCGCCAGTTAGTTCGATGGTTTCTATTGCGTCTACTCTGGCTGCATTCTATGGCCCTGTATAGCAATAGGTAAAGCTTTCATTAGCAACGGGAAAGTTACATGGTGCAAAGTGTGCATCAGCTTACGCTATAAAATGATTTTTAAAACTTTTGTATTATTGGTAAAATTTGTTCAGGATTTCTTTTATGAATGTATTTCGTATTATGTAAATGTGTTTTATAATTAATGTATTATGATATTACATATTATATACGATTTTACATATTAAAGCTTTCATTACATATTTATGTACATATTTGACTTTCATAATACATATTTTTCCGGTCTCTGGCGATAATTTATTTATCAGTATTCCAGGTAGAAAAGTTGTTAATATTGTTTATAAAAATACCAATGATTTATAGCTTTGTATTTATTTGTGTTAATGTAATTATATAAAACCACATAAAACTCAAAAATAGGAGTTTTTAAGTTTAAAAGTTCGTTTTTAAAGTTTAATTCTCAAATATATTGTAGAAACCGAGAATTCTGATTTTATTAACAACACATGCACCAACATTAGTTGTAACTTTTTGTGTCAATTATCATTATGTAAATAATAATAAGAAAGTTGAAATGAAGGACGTGATGTCAGATAGTTCAATGGCAGATTTTGCGCAAAAATTGTCAATTCTGTCCGCAGCCTTAAAATTTGTAACTCTGTAAATAGCATTAAAATTTGACAGACAGCAGAGTAATACATTAATATAAATATTACTATATAAATATATAATTCAAATATTTTGAACCATTTGAGATTATTTTCAAAACACCTTTTCGGCTGTAAGAAATGTACCCCATAATTAAAAATGTCCGTTTCTGATTCAAAGGGGCGCTATATCAGCCAGATTGACCGAGAAAAATCAATTTTGGTAAATATCTGTGCATTATTCACATACAGACGGACGGACGGGTGGCCGGGCAGAGAGTTTTCAATAAACTACTTTTTAGGTTTGAAGGGCCCACAAAACATAAATTCTGGCAACTCAATGTATTAGAGGAAGTTATTTATTAGTTGTTGGTGCAAGAATTACCCATTTCTTCCAAAACTCGAAATTTTTTGTGGAAAATTCGTCGTGTCAAGTTAAAACGTTAGAATACTTTTTTATACTACATAAGTAGTATGCGAGAAATTACAAATATTCATTAATATTTGACATAATCTGAAACTGATCTAGAGGCAATTTGATTCAGGGAATAGACTCATTAAATAAAAGTCTTACTTTTGAAATATCCATAAAAATTCCATTCTGACTTCGCGACTTGGGTTTTCATCGGAGATTTTTAATGCAATTTCATATAGCTAAAGATCAACGTGCACTTTTTTCTTTTAATATGACTCCAATTAATGAATTAAAATTTCCTTCGAAAAATATAAGTTTTATGTGGTATTAAAACTGTTACTTTCCCCAAATATGTTAAACAAATAACTAAAATGCCGATACGGTGGCGAGATCGCTAAGGCAGTAGTGTCGTAGTGATCTCGGACCAAAGGGATCGCGGGTTCGAGTCCCGCCTCGGGCATGGTTGTATTTGTGTTCGTCCTTTCACCCCTTATCATCATATCGTTTCATCTTCATAGTTACCGTAACTCCAATAGTGGCCGCTAATGACCTAGATGTTGATGCAACCTTAAATAACGAAAAAACAAAATTTTAACAAAATGTAAAATTAGTGAATAAGTAAACAACATTTCTGAGAGTTACATGTGGCATAAATGGAGTGTTGTGGTGCCCGATTTGGTGTGGACTTGTGAGTACATTAAAGTGCACGTCACTGTTAAGAAGTGCTCCGTAAGTTAAGTGTTTATTAAGAAAAAATCTACATTTGCTAACGTATTGAAAAATTCTTGGTTTGCTTTTTGATGCGGTGCAAGTGGTAGGGCTACACTTTTTGGGTGACGTGGCAGTTAAATGGTAGTGGAGAGACTGTTATTTAAAGTTTGTAATTGGCGTGGACCCCTCTAGTCCCGCCAAATCCTTACAGAGTTGTAATAAAAATTAATTTTGTAGGTTTCAGCTAACTTATCCCGCAATTAAAAATTCAATGAAACAAATTTTCAGGTTAAGAAAAATGTTTGACCCATTGCATTTAAGGAGATATCTGAATTTTGCATTTTAAAAATGTAAATATTGTTCAATTTCATTATTTACTTTGTACTAACACTCCTTTAATATCAATCACCTCCCTGTTAAAATATAAATGAAATAACTGATTGGTCGAAATTACTATTATTATGTTTTATTTTTCATTTATAAACAAAAGTTTATAAATAGGAAGAGAATAAAAACAACTTACAAAGAAACACTGCCTAGGAAATATAATGATTTATTCTATAAATTATTATAAAATACAGCTCATCATAATACATATTGCGTATGTAATGATTAATGATGTGAATAATTCACAGAAAAAGCTAAGAAAAGTTGTTGCATACGGAGATGGTCCATTTGGAAATGAAGCTAATATTACAAGTATAAAGTAAGATCACATTTTACATACATGAAGTACATAATCTGCCATTAAATGCTGTGGCACTGAAAAGCATTACACAAAGTGGCAACACAATTTACAGACATGTGAGATATTGAACGGGTTGTGTACGGCATCATTGAGCCATTGTTGATTCTTTAAAATACTGAAATAAGATTCGCAAAAGTCAACTCTTTGCGATTAAACTACTACATTGTGGCTGACGTTACAATGAATGAAAATTTAAATATTTTACATATATTAATATTTTGATATTTGATTTTTCACATAACTATAACATACAAGCGCCAGAAAAATATCACATAAATTTGCATTATAATTACGTTTCGTATAATTAACATAACATTTCGAGTATACATACAATGCACAGAGTTTTGAGTTGGTTGGCCAGTTTGCACATTTATTTAAAAGCTACCACAAATCGCAAGATTTTTGAGAAAAATAACATTCACTTCAAACAAAATATCCAGTATTATTTAGTCACATTATTGGAGTCTGTATCTACCCAGAATTACGAAACAAAAATAACCCATACTTTGTTCTTAAAGTTAAAAACACCTCATTATTTACTCCACGCCTCAAGGTACAGCATCTTTAACGAGACTGGAAATAAGTAAATGATTATAAAAGTAGGGATAAAAATTATGGAGCGCCTCGAATTTATTATACTTGGCGAGAATGTTGGCAAAGCGCGTCGCAGAGATAGCTATTCTAATGGCATAAAGGCGGCATTGTTTAAACGGAGTGTTTTCAAACCCTTCATTATCTGCTAACGACCTCCCCTGGCAGGCGCAGCCAGGGAGACTGGTTGCCTGACGAGCGCGTTGAGACAAAGGGAAGAGAGTCGCGCGGCAGCCCGCGGCGAAGGGCCGTCATCAGTTTAGGGATTCGGTCAACGCCCCCCAGCGGCCCCGCCCCCTCGGTTCTCCTCCAGCAGGGCACGGCGCACCAACCCTCTTCCCCTGCCGTTCTCGCATTCCCAACTCGCTCTCCTCTCCTTGGGTCAGGGTTGCTTTCCTTTAATCGAGCGATCAACGATGATAGGATTCTTCAACGAAGGAACGTTATATGAAATCGGATGACCATTTTCATTGCAGTTTGTTTGGACGTTACATTGAACTTAGAAGCGTTTGATTTTCTTCTTTGCCGTGAGAATGGTATGTCAACGTAAAAGTAGTTAAAAATAAACATCGAGTAAGATTCTGGCTAACATTCACCCGAAGGAGTTCCTCTCTGGATCTTAGATGTTGGAAGTTCTCATGATGAGAAAGTTAAAGTACAATAAACAAATTTGTTTCTGATGGACCTGACTTTTGACTTACTTTATTGGTTGTTACTTCGCCAGCTCTCCCCTTTCTGAATGTCACCTTCGTTCCTTTTTATAAAGCGGCTCTTTCATTCTCTCCAATCAGCTATTTGAGTTTTTATTACCTATTTACAACCCCCAACTTTCCCAATTTTTAGGAAAAGTTTTCACCCCTACTTATCTTCTGCCACTAGCGAGGCAGTCAGGTTTAGGGCACATTGTATCACATTTTTGATACTGCAATACCTTGTCTACACAACTCTGACACAGTGTATAAAATTTACAGCAAATATGGTAAAAATTTGTAGGGATTAAAAGTAAATAAAGTATCTCGGTTACCCATTGAGGCATCCCACTGAATTTAAATAGAAATTTTCCGTTATGGATGAGGTCACAAAATATTTAAGACAGCCGCGTAGCCACGAATCCTTAATTTCCAACCTTCGATTTTCCCCGTTTCATTTTAATTGCAACGCTGTATTACTCCTCACCCCTTGTAATTGCCGACACCCTGTGCACAGCAACCGCACCGCCTCGACGCGCTGTCCGACATGAGGTGCGGCTTCGTCTCGCTTCTCTGCTTGGCCCCGACCTGCGGCGCGTTATTAATTAAGCAGAGCGCGTTTGCCTGCCGGCAGTGATTAGGGCGCTACATCGCCAAGCGCGGCCCGGCGCTCCCAGCCCACAGGAGGTGTCTGGTGGGGCGGGGGTAAGCAAGACGGCGAGGCCCCGGCAAGACGCAACACGAGATGGCCCACGTCCACTGTTCTGGCTGGAGGCGGCGGCGTTGTTACGACAATGCCTGCCACGCCCGCTTACGCCCTCGCCAGCCCACCCCAACCCTGTGGCTATTGGGTTTCGTGCGGCACCGCCCGCGTCACGAAGCCGCTTGTCCCAGTGCGAGGCGCCGGCTCCGGACAGCAGATGGGGTAAGTTCCAGATCTCTGGTAGAAACTTGCGCAGGGAAACGAGTGTTGCCTCCGTAGACACCAACTCCATAAGTTATTCGACCTTCGTAGGTTGACAGGAAAGACGACACCTTTCTTGGTTTTCAGTGATGGCGGGGCGTTAAGGCAGGATGGAGAGAATGCTTGTCACTAAAATCCCCTGTTTTAAATTCAGCCATGTAGATATGATTCTTTATTAAATACGTAAGAAATAAAATTTGGACTAATATACAAGTTAAATATTTCTTAGATATATTGTGATGAATTATGTCATTAATGTATTTCAATTTTGCAGCGGAAAAATTAATCCACTTCATTTGTCTTTCACAACCTAACAAACTTTATAGTCAGCATTATCATATGTTTCAATGTCAGCAATAATACATGTTGTCAATTTAAATTTCTGCATTATCAAAGAGTAATATCTACGATAATTCTTTGTTTTTGCAATAAAACTATAACATTACAATACAATTAAAAAATATAAAGACGAATTATAATAAAAAAGTACTTACAATTACAAAATAACAATTTTGAGGATACATTTAGTTTTTTAATTGACAATGCCCTTACATGGCAAATTTTAAAAAAAATGAAGTTATTGCCGTTTCGAAATGTTAAAAGTATCTCGGAAATTATTTTTTTGTGATGCTTTTAAGTTTTAAATTACTGAAATTGCATTTCTGTTATTCAAATTTCAATGGGTTTGCTGTAAAAGGAGATCTTTTTTCTTCATCGTAACACCTCTCTACAGCCTCCAAAAACGGAGGTCCTGAACTTTTGTTTAAGGGGAGCCGGAATGGCATATCTCGCCAATGTTAATGAAAGGATCATTTTGTCAAAAAACTATTTAATTTACAGAACTGAAATTTCAGTGTAGATTATTCATTTATATATTTTAACAAAGCCGTTTAAAAAATTACTAGTTTTAAATATAAATTTCTCTATTGTATTAGGGTTTGATGTTAAAAATACTAGCATTTATAACAATATTTTCTGAAGTATTTAAAATTGTATAAATAGGTCCCGCTAAAGTATATACTAAAGTAGTGTGCTGCATGTTCTGTTAAAATTTCACCCCCTTCCATTAATAGTTTTCTAGTTGTTCCCTAAATATGAACATTTTAAACTTAGGGGAAATGGCTCCTAAAGTTTTCAGTACATTCCTGCCCCCACTCCAAATGTTGGGCAAACAACACTGACGCTATTCCACCCGCAATTTTCACCATGTACAGTGTGTCCAACACAAAAAAGCAAAATATTAATTATTTCTCTCAACGAATGCAGAAGAATTGTTCAATCAACACCCATGATGTATCAAACGCCCACTTCCACCCACGTAAAGTTCAAAATTAAAAAAAAACTTAGATATGACACATTAAGTTGCAATCTGGATTATTTAACTCAGAAAATTAGAAAATAATTCATTATTAAAAAAGTAAAAATGTAAAAAGTGTGTTTTCATCATTTTTGCCTATTCTGGCTCCCTTTTAATTCTTTTTAATATTCGAAAATTTTAGTGATAACTATTCTCTGCAAAAATATTAAATACATTATATTCAGTTCATTCAATTAAAAAATTAAAGAACAAATAGTTTAGAAAATGTTGTTTTCACGTTTTTAAGAAATGGTCAAAATTCTATGAAAATTTGCAAAAACTACAAATACTTTGAAAAATTACTTGCAATTATTTAACGTATTGACGAGTAGATTATGTTAAGAAAACCTACCTTGTTTCAACAGTCTAGCAAAGGTTAGAAAAATTATCGAACTTTCTCAGTTTTTTGAAAATTAAGATTTTTGATGAAAATATCACATTCGTATTGATAAACGCACGTTCTCTATTCGAGAAAAAAATTAGAAATAAATTTGAAGCCATTTCGAAGAAAATTGTGAACATGTTACAGCAGCTTCGGATAAACTTCCACCAAATGTTAAGAGATTCGTTTCAAATTAGTGGGCCTCAGTCAGATTGAGGAGACAATACGTTTACGAGAAATCTCTGTGAAAGGTTAAGCCGCTAAAGTTGTTAACACGTTATTTAGTCTGTTCTTTATTATTATTATTATTATTATTATTATTATTATTATTATTATTATATAATCGAAATACTGTGGTACATCCGTAGGATATACCCTTTAAAGCAATATAAAAATATATTAAATCGGAGTTCATTTGGGGAAGTTGTAGTTGAACAAACAGAAATGACGAATTGTAATACCCCCAGTTTTATAAGTAGGTTAATAACCTCTTTCGAAGTCGATTAAAAAGTTCGCTGCAACAGACTTACGAACTTCAACGTTCGGTTAAGTAGGATACGGGGTCCTTCGCAGTAGCAAGGAGAAGAAATATTTACGTTCCGTAATACATATATGTATTGCAAATTGCATACCCGCAACATCAGGCGATATCTTGAACAAAAGTTCGTGGTTTGGGGAAAAACTTCAGTTGAAAACAAAACATATTAAAAACATGTATTTTTTAAATATTTAGAATTCATTTCTATGTACATTTATTATTATAACTTTTAAGACAATAAAATGGTGCAGGAACACCAGAAGGTGTAATGTAATATTTCAATATATAAATGTATAATTTTAAACATGAACATTTCAAGAATGTGCATGAATGAGCATTCAAGAGGTCCTGAAGTTATTTCACGAACATGGATTACTATAATATATCTCGAATTATTTAAACAATAATAATACCGTATATTCAAATCAGAAGCAAACTGTGATACGTACGGAGAAAATGCTATTGTTCAATTTTGAGCCGAAATTCTCATTATTGTCCATTTATCGATGAACAGAATTTTTATCTAACTTATAATTAACAAAAAAGTACAAAAAATAAATGAAGCAATTTCATTTTTTCTCGAACTGAATTGAAGCTGAAGTGAATGATGGAAATGCAAAACTGGTAAAAAAAAGGTCTTTACAATGCCATTAGTTAACTGTTTATTTTGAAATAATGCACATTAAAACTTACTCAAATAATCTTCTACCACTTTTGTTCGAAAATTTATGGGTCAGGAACGCGTCCTACCGGACACGTGGTTAGTGTGACAGCAGTTGGTGAAAGGAGGGCGAGGGTGTGAAGGCCATTATCCATGTGAATCCGTGAGATAGTGAAACAATTTCATTTTTCCTCGAACCGAATTGAAGCTGAAGTGAATGATGGAAATGCAAAACTGGTAAAAAAGGTCTTTACAATGCCAATAATTAACTGTTTATTTTGAAATAATGCATATTAAAACTTCGTCAAATAATCTTCAACAACTTTCGTTCCAAAATTTATGGGTCAGGAACGCGTTCTACCGGACACGTGGTTGGTGTGACAGCAGTAGGTGAAAGGAGGACGAGGGTGTGAAGGCCGTTATCCATGTGAATCCGTGAGATGGGGAAATAAAGGGAGGGCGAAACAAGGGGCTGCTCTTTCCGCGTGGTCTCCAGTGCCCTTCGCATCGACATTTCGCTGGAAGGTTAACTAGTCCGTATTTTCCAATAATTACACGGGAAACTGCAACAGCCTCTTTGTGCGCGCTCTTTGCTCGCGAATACAAAAAAAGAGGCTAATTTAACTCGAGCTGCCGACAGGGCCCTCCCAGTACCGGGACTGCTCACCAGGCAACGCGCGCGAGACAAAGGCCTTTCTGACGCTTCCAGCGACTCATATGAAGTTCTTGGTAAGTCCTTGGTGCGAGCTCACTTCACACGCCTCCCTTTGACGACGAGCCTCAAGGAGGTTTTATTACTTCGACAAGAGGCGAGTGGAGCAATTTCGTTCCAACAACCATGCGAGAAAAGAATGTACTTCGACCGTATTGATCTGCTGCAATATTACATGATAGACGTGTGATGACAGAGTTATGGAAGCCTTTATAAATGGAGTGAACGCACAATTTTGGGCTATGAAAGCGTTGCAAAGTAGTAATAACGGTTTCGTCGTAAGCAAGAGGATATTTGATATGTATCGGAATCGATACTCTAAGTATCCACACAAACAAGGAGGAATGTCTTTTGCGGGTACAAGCAACCCCGCAAATGTTTGTTCTATACACTGTAATAAACCCCAAAATGTGTTCTCCTCCCAAAATAACTAAAAGAACATACACGAACAGAATTATATTTTCAATGTATTCATCATTACGAGTGATTCACTCAACGCGGTATCCAGAAACGCCCGTCAGTTGTTTTTGACGTAGCCTCATGACGAAGCACCAACAATTAATATCCACCGAGGCAGTGCTCAAGCGGGTCTGTATTCACGCGACAATGACTAAGTGCTCCTCTCGCCCTTATTACCACGCACTAGGCGGAGAGAGGGCGCGGGGGCGGCAGGGATGGGGCCAGTGGAAGCGCAATTAAAAAAGTGGACCGAATGAGAGAGCGGCGTGAAGTGAAGGGAGTGATCGGCAAGGAGCACGCGGCTGCGGCTCTCCACGGGCAGTTAACCGCCACAAAAGGACGTCCCCACCTCGCCCGACCGGGAGCAGCAGTCCGGTCGCGGGGCTCGGACGCGGATTAAGGGGCGCGGGATCATTATAGGGCGTAAATCATTCACTGAAAAACCGGAGCGTTTTTGAGGTGGGAGATTAAAGCGTGGGAGGTTGGAGGGGGATGGGAACGGCCCATCTGGCGCGGGGGCGTCGCCGGGGGGGTTGGATTAGTGCCGTGCGCGCTCGCGGGGCGAGGGGTGGGCGAGAGGGCGCGAAATGTGGGCGTGTCCAGGGAGAAGGGGGTGTGGTGGTAGCGTCGCCGCCGCCGCTTCCCCGCAAGAGATTTGTCTCGAGCGCCGCGACGCGGTGACAGCGTCGGGCCTTAAGCTCGCGCAGATGGCGGGGGCGGGCGGCTGCAGATGGTATCCAGGATTGAGGTCGCGCAGGGTTCGGCCTCTCAGCCTCCGGTGGGATCTTAAAGGCTTGCATGACGACCCTTCACTTGGCGCCCAGATCATATTTACGATATTGTTCATATTGGTCTTATATTTTACAAATGCTGATCAATGTTATGTATGCAACTGCTCTGCAAAGAACAATCAATTCTTGATTTGAAAACCGTCTGAAAAATGGATTTTGATCGTGATTTTAAAGAGCAAAGCAATGGATCAACACATATTCAACATCACGTAAGCACTTTATTTAAGTATTTCGTATCATATTCGATATCAATTTATTAATAATATATGTAATAATTTTAAATAATAATATACATTTTGCATAGCATTGTAGGTTTTCACGGTCAGAGTCAACATAAGAGAAATTTTTCGGGCTGGTAGGCAGTGGTTCAGTTGGCATTGAAGAGCCAAACGTTTCGTCCACGTCTGTGGAGGATGTTCGCCGCAGACGTGGACGAAACGTTTAGCTCTTCAATACCAACGGGACCTCGGCCTACCAGCACGGAAAGTTTCTCTCAATATATATTTTATTAATAAATTAATAAAAATAATCTCGTTTCGAACTGTAATTTGTTTAAATTTTATGAAGAAATGTTAACCATGAATATTCCGCTAACCGCGTCATAATAAATGACGCTTACTACAAAATATGTATAGTAAAACACACAAAGTGAGTGGGCACAAGGAGTACCGAGGAACATGATATATCGCCGGGTTGTGCCTCTTCAATGCAAACCACTTAACCCGCCCATTTCAGTATTATTGCAGTAGCACAGGATTTCTATATTTCAGAAGATTAAATTTTAGTGAGCAATGACCATTCACTCCACAGTACACCCCCCCTCGCCTGCGTGATAATTTCCCGCAATTCATTTGCCCCGCGAAAACTGCTTTTCGATATTAACCGGCCTTTGAATCGGAAAGTGAATTCAAAATCGAGCGTTGGCAACCGCACCTAACAAACATGGCAAAGCACAGCGCTCGCTCTGAATGACTTGCGCGCGCACGCTCTTGGAGGGCCGGGGACCGCAGGACTGCGGCAATGGCCGTGAAACGCGCGTTTATATAACTCCCCCGGAGCGAAAAACAACTGTAACAGGAATTCCGCCACGCCCACGCGTGGGCAAGCAATATCCTGCAGACCCGATTGTCATACGGCGGCTGGGCGCCCGCGCATCGCTGATCAGACGCTGTCGCCGCTTCGCGTTTGTTAGGAGGCGGCTAATTGCAGCAGCTGCCGCCGGCCGCGCTGCGATCGCTTTTGCGCGCTGCAATTCCGTGCAGGCGACCGCGAGAGGGTGAAAAAAAAAACCTATTCCCGATAGCCAACACGTCTCAGCTGCGGCTGCCAAATAGATATTTGACCACAATAACTATAATTTGCCGCAGGCTATTACGAGTCGTTATCGAGTTTCGCTGCTTAGCGCGTTTGATAATTATCCTCGTTTGCGTCGATTGCAACAAGATACGAATTTAGTGCTGGTGCTTAGGGCGGTCATCGGTGAAATATGAGTAAGAAAATTCGAATACAGTAGCTTTGGTATTTTTTAGAACAGAATACATTCATAGTTTGTAGATAGGGTCTGAAATTTTAAAAACGATTTAATATTAAATATGTCCGTACTTTCAGAATACGACAGAAGTTGTTTTAACAGTATAATAGTTACATGATTTTCAGCAAAGATACACCATTTATTAATTATTTACTTTTAACTTTTAAAGTAAGTTAACATTTGGTGTAACTTACAATTCTTAAACATTTCATACATATTTAATGAAAGATGAACAATAATCATTTTTTAAAGAAATTGCCTTGATGTTTCTACAATTAATTTTACCTTGAAAGAAATATAATATTACAGTTCGATGTATTTTACGCATTAAACATTTAATGAAGATCTAAAAGAGATAACTTTTCATATTTCTTCAGCAACAATTTGATGTTATTTTAAAATTACGTTTCAAAATATTACCGTAGTTATTTACTCATTAGATTACAATCTTCACCGGTGCAATACGACAGTCGATTATAACGTTTGGAAAAGCAAAAACTCTGCTAACACATTAGGAGTGTGCCCCAAAATATTGGTTTTCTGTGTTTAAAGTCTAACCATTTTAAATCCGTTTGTCAAAGGAGACCAAACCCATCAGCGTGTTATGTTTCCTCCGATAACCCAATAGCCATGTAGTTTGTCAAAGCACGGAAAAGGCACCCAAGACCGGAATGTAATACCTGATTTCTCGTGTAGTCTATAGATGCGAAAGATGAAAGGAGGCAATCCGACGCCGCCTGCCTTCGTTGGAGAAGATATGTTTCCAGCTTTCTCAAAGAGCCCACATCCAACGCAGCGCGCGAAGCCGGAAATAGAGCAAGCGAGAGCGAGGCGCTTTCTGCTCCTGCCAACGGCACAGGTCAACGGAGGACGCAGCGGTATCTGCAGCATTTTCGTGACGTTGCTGAAGGTGATAGAACGTAACTTGGTGAAAGCGGTGGCACGTACAACGTGATCTACTCAGAGAGTAGGAATTATGGTTCGTCGCCACGAAAAATGACAATAATATTGAGATGAAGGAAACTGCGAAGCAATGATGTTTGTTTGTAGTTGTATGTCAATTTTTATTACGAAACGTTTCCTTTCATGTGCTGAGATTACGGTCACGACACTTTGTTCACAGTCTCACTGAATTTGAAACTTGAAATGGCTTTTCCAGCCTCATTTTGACCAAAAATAATTTTTTTCAATTTATTCGAACAAAATCGTCTACATGTGACCGCCGGTATTACTCTCTTTCCAAAAGGAACCGACTAACTATTTATACATTTCCCGTTCGATATCACCTGTGCGACCTTGTGGCCAGAAAGCTACATGTTACGGTGTTCTCCGGATTACAAAGCCTAACCAAGCGACAAAGGTTTCTGAGGAGACGGGGTCGAAGACTCAAACATTGGCAGTGGTAACGACACAACGTCTTGGCGCTGCTTTCTGTGATGTCTTGTTTTCCCGGAAGAGCGCTCTCAAAGGGAAGCCCTGTAGATGGGACGCATTCGGCCGAAGGATTACTCCCGTAATCCTCGCTAGCAGCGCGGAATCCCACCCATGCGGCCGCTATATTTCTGCGGAATCTTTTCTTCGTCTTTCCCCACTGCCGTCGCCGCTTCCTGAGATGGCAGAGGAACAAGGAAAATAAGGGCAGCTGAAGGTATGGGTTTTGCGAGTTTTGGAAAGATATTGTATCATTCATAAGCAAAATAAAACTAATGATTAGATTTGATTTGCATAGAATTTTAATGAGGTCATAATTTACATGTGTAATTTTCAAAACATTCTAAGCAATGCTGAGATTGATTTTTATTATAAAAATCTATCTGAAATTAGAGAAAAGAGCTTAATATCTGTTCATTGAAAATAATTATATATTGGTTTCATACTTCTAATAAAATCCAATGCAAAAAATCAACAACTACACAGAAGATATATTTGAAGAAGTATTTTACGTAACATGTAGCAAAATGTAATTTTTCTCAAGTAACGTATGATTTGTTTTGAATTAACTATACACAGTCCCGAAAACTCTGTTGATTTCTTATTTTAAGTGGTGAGAAACCTGGCAGAAGTGTAGAGAAATCACTCACAGATTTTCATTAATAACGAGAAACGAATGAGCGAATTGGTAACACATCTTTCAGGCTAATTTTGTGAAGAGATTTTTTTGCATGCACACAAATTGCATCTGGAAGAGATTAAACCCTCCCTGAAGCGTAGCCATATGAACTTCTGAGCGCAGGTGAAAACAGCTTGCATAACCGCGTTCCTCCGAAAACTTCTCTCTTTTCGAAACTTGTTTTTCCTTTCCACAAATTGCACAAGAGCTTCTGCATGAGTTGCGAAGGGAAAAACTCCCACTCAAGGTCCGTCGGCAGCTCTTGAGCGAGAGAGTGAGAAGAGAGAGAGAGAGAGAGGAAGTGAGAGAAGGGGCAAAGAGAGAAAGGGAGGGAGAGGGAGAGGGAGAGAGAGAGAGAGAGAGAGAGAGAGAGAGAGAGAGAGAGAGAGGGGATAAGGGAGGCGAAAGAGGCGAGCACAGTTGTCGCGAGACTTACAAGACCAACTTTGAAATCACGACTTACGTACAAAGCCCTTTCCAGGGCAGTTATCTAACGAATGTTTGCAAATAATACGAATGAGAACGTAAATATAACTTATTGCTACAGATGACACCTGTTACATTTTTATTTATTAGAGGATGACACTTGAATTTACCCACCTACAAAATTTGTTTATGATTTTTGTTGATTCTTTCACACGTAAATAGAAATCAATTTCCATTGTTTAGAGAAAGATTGATACATTTATGAAATGCAATGGAAATGAAAGGTTTTATTTTTATCACTTGCACTTTGCCAGTGTACATTTTAAAGACATAAACATGAGTTTTGGCCTCATCTCTTGCTAATTTATGGAACAGAAGAAGAACCAGAAAATCTATAATACTCGACCAACAAAAATACCTGATTGTAAAAATGAACTCTTCGAAATGATCATAATCCGCATTTTTAATGTTTTGTTTAAGAGCATGAACACATTAGTATCACGTGCGCGGAAAATAACCGTGTACATTACGGTCACGCCACTGGAGGTGGGAGGGGCAACCATCTGCGCGCACGAAGATTGGTGGCTGGGTCGAGTGGCAGTCTCCGAGGCGGGAGTGTGAATGTCGCTTCGCGGCCCTCCGCCCTTCGAGCAGTTCCCCTTTAGGCGGCGCGTCGGTGCCCGTCATTAAGGGCGCTCCCCTCAGAAAGTAACCCGCTTCGCTTCGCCTCGCCTCGCGAGCCGGCTGCAGTGCCCTGTATTAGCGCGGCCCTTTCCCGCCCTTTGGGCCCTAGCGGAGGGCGCCGGAGGCAGTCAGCCCAGGCGGTCAAGGGCCGGACATAAAATTTTATTTCGACGTCCGGTTCGTTTTGCCCGCTACAGGAAGCCGTTTCATCCTTTCGTTTGCTGCCAAAATGCACCCATCCATCCGTTGCAATGTCGGTCGTTCCATTTCCTTCGTTTTTATTAATCGCTTACCTTCCAATCCATCAATTACCTCGACCATTTTTTTAAATTTTGCATCGACGTTCATATTCTATATGATTCCATATTTGGACGATTAATTGCATATACACTATTGAAGAAATCTCTCTCTCCAAACTATTTATAGATCATAGCCACACATTGTGTTCCAGTTTTGTATGTTTCAGAACATAAATGAGGAACACTTATTATTTAAAAATTTCGATAAGAAGAAATACTCGAAAGATATTCAGAATTAAAACCGCGTCTTGCCTTCACAATTATTATACATATAATTATTATTACTTCGTTGCTGCTCCACTCGAAAGAGGATTTTCAGAAACTGATTTTTACATCGCGATACATAAATTTTCAACCGGTTGCTTTTCACAAATTTTGAGACAAAATCACACACACACACACACACTCGCAAATGAGGTAACGCATCATCGCACCGTATCCAAATGGTCGCTTCTAGGCGAGTTGTATTAACAACTCGGTAGTATGAAGTTCGTATGAAAATTCTGAAAAGAATTTCGATGGAGCATTGAAATATTGAATTCGTTGGAATCCACGTTTCATCTAAAACTAACCTTTTCACTGCTGGCTGATCATAGTTTTACTTTAGAACGTAGTTGAATACCGTACCCAGCGTCAATTAGCACTCTTAATTTATCTAGAAAATGTTCGTGCACAATAGATGGAAATATCTTGTGGAGTCGAGCAACCGTGTTTTACTGTCATTGTATTGAATTTCACGTTACATAATATTCTGTGGTATCATTGTGCTTAAATAGAATTCTGCCGAAGGAGCAAATGCGCGCAAGGGCAGTCAAGTGCGCTCGGGAGGGGGGGTGAGGGGGGGCGTTCGCAGCGGGAGCGCAGGTGCGGCGAGCGCGCTTCAAGCGAAGTCTATTTGCGGCCGGGGCGGCGCTATCGCGATGGGGCTTCAAAAGCTCGCCCGCGGTCCGCGCCGCGCCGCGCCGCCCCGGCGCTCGCCCACTGCGCACTGTTTTCCGCTGTGCCCTTTCCGCCCGCCTACGACGCGCTACGCTCCCCGCTCCCGACACTCCCCGCTCCCGACACTCCCCGCTCCCGACACTCCCGCTCCCCGACACTCCCTGCTCCCCGACACTCCCCCGCTCCCGACACTCCCGCTCCTGACACTCCCGCTCCCGAAACTCCCCGCTCCCGAAACTCCCCGCTCCCGAAACTCCCCGCTCCCGAAACTCCCCGCTCCCGAAACTCCCCGCTCCCACCACTCCCTGCTTTCCCGCCACGCCCACTACCACTACTCCCCGATCCCGACACCTGCCGCTCCCACCATCCCTCACTCCACATTCTCTCTTCTTCGTACACTCCCGCAACTCCCCGCTCCCGCCACCTGCCGTTCCACCACTCCCCGCTTCCGCCCACTACCGCTACTCCAAGATCCCGCCACCCACTGCTCCCATCATCCCTCACTCCCGCCACTCCCCGGTTCCTCTACTCCGCGTCCTGTACGGCGTTGACTTGCCTCCCCCACAGCTTGTTCCGATTCTCTTAGCACAAAGCTCTACAGTCCGCTCCTCAATCCTTTCATTATCCGTTGCTGCCTTAGTTCTTCGATCCGCTTCCCACCCCGCCCCTTTCCCCAATCCACCCCGCCCTATCTCATGCTCCATGCCTGCTTCTTTTTCCCGCATTATTTCAACCCCTGTTCCTGCTCTGCATGACGTCACTCTCCGCCCACTCCCTCCCCACTTGTTCCGTGAATCCCGCCGCCCCTCGCCAGGAATCTTCACTCGAATGTCGACCTGCTGAGCACGCTGACGAAAACGAAAATTCGGGGCACATCTAGGACGAGTGAACCCTCGCCATCTGGTTTGAAAATAACGACACGATGAAGCAACCCAACACCAAGAGCGGGAAGGTACGGAATGATTACGGAAACAGTGATGAGATTATGCTGAATGGGCCAGGAGGCGAATGATTTTGCATTGTTATGCTTATGCAAAATCATTTACCTGCATATTTGCATAAGCATTGTTATGCTTATGCAAATATGCAGGTAAAAAGACACAAGTCTGCATGTAGATTATCAAATAAATTGAATGAAACGCACACGAAATGTAAAATATGAAATGATATGTTGCTGAATTCGTGAAATTTCCCATAAATTCTGTACATGTAATATATTGTAAGTATTTGTAAACAAGCTGACACTAAATGAAACAACAACACGCACAAATAATTCCAATAATCTATTAATAGAAATATTAATTCTTAGAAGAGAAAGGACGGAAAACAAACATTGTTGTTGGTACTAGACAGAAACAAGCATCAGCCAGCGCGCGCAGCGATAGGATCACTGCGAGGTTTGCCGTTGCATAGCCTTTAGTTGCCCTTGCGGCGCGAGGGCGCGCCAGGGGCGGCAGGTGCCAGAGGGCGCGGGCGACGCTGTCAGAAAGCGCGCTCTAGCGGCGTGACCTTTCGCCCTTCCAGCCAGTGGCAGGGCGTAGGGCGGAAGGTCGAGCAAGGAGACTCCTGCTCCATGGGGGATTCGGAAGGAAGGCTCCGCTAGATGAAATGTGGAAGACTCAAGGCCAAGAGCAGGAGAGACGTCTGGAGTTTGCTATTGGAGGAAGGAACGATGGGGGAGGGGAGAAGGAAAAAGAGCGTTGGAGAAGAAGAAGAAGAAGAAGAAGTCGAGGGATCGCGGAGAGGAGGAAGACGTGGGTGGTTCCGCGAAATGGCCTAAGGGGACTTGCCCAAGATATTGGGAAGCCGGCGAAGAGAGGGGTGTGAAAGAACGAAATGCACTAAAGACAACACGGGTGTGATAGCTAGAGAGAGAGAGTAAGAGAGAGAGAGGGGCAACAGAAGGTAGAGCGAGAAATCAGGAGGTTGAAAGATGAAAAACGCTGTGGACAGGGAAAATGTAGGGGTTGAGGAAAGAGGATCAAGAGATGAGGGAATGTTGAGAGAGAGAGAGAGAGAGAGAGAGAGAGAGAGAGAGAGAGAAAAGCGAAAGAGGAGCGATGGAAGAGATAACGAGGAGAGTGGAAGGAACGAGAGAGAAGTGAAAAAGGGGCGACAGAGCGAGGAAGGAGCCAAAGAGAAGCGAGGAAAGAGAGAAAGAGGAGGGAGGGAAGAGAGAAAGAAGAGCGAGGAAGGAGCGAGAAAGGGGCGAAAGAGGAACGAAGAAGTGGGAGAGGAGTGAGGGAAGAGACAAAGAGGAACGAGGGAAGAGAGAAAGAGGAGTGAAGGAAGAGAGAAAGAGGAGAGAGGGAAGAGAGAAAGAGGAGCGAGAAACGGGGGGAAAGAGGAGCGAAATAGGATCAAGAGAGGAGCGAGGAAAGAGCGAGAGAAGAGTGAGAGACGGGAGAAATAGGAGCGAAAGAGGGGTGACAAAAGGTCTACCAGCAACGAAAGAGGCTTAAAAGCAGCCTAAGGGTGGAGCGAGAGGAAAGCGAAAATGGAGTACGAAGCAAGAAAGAGGGGAGAGAGGGTGGCAAATACCACGGACAATAACATGAACTGCAGGGTCAACGTTGTTGGGCGAGCGGAGGCGGGGGTGCAAGCGGGGCCGGTGGCAGGCAAACACTCCAGCAGGGCGAGCGGAAGGCGAGAGGGTTGGCCGCTGCGCTTTGGGCGGCCGCCTGCACCCCACCCCCAGCTCGTTCCGCGATTGGTTCACAAACTCCGCGCTGCAATTGTAGCGCCTCCGCGCTCAACGACCGGACACAATTGCCCGCCACTCGTTCCCACCACATCCGAGCTCCGGGTCCAGCCAGCGTCTGGCAACGGAGCTGCCAGCGACCGAATGCAGGGTCGAAGGGGGTCGCATGCCACTCCCATTCTTTTCCAAATTGCTTTTTTATTCCCGATTTTATTATTCGCGCCAATCTTCATCGCGAGATTGATTTGGATCTTCAGAAATATTTCACATCGCGCCGTACTTACGTTCCATTTTTCACAGCCTGTTCATGCAGATTAAACCCTCATAAAGCGATCATAACTGCGCTTGTCCGGGCGGGAGCTGAGTGGATTGCCATGTTCTGGTTCAGATCCCCCCTCCCCCTCCATTTTAAGCGCCCGGCCCGTTGAATATGCAATGCAACCCGTCATCTTCCACAAAAGTAGAGGTTATTGAAACAAAACGAAGAAGATGTAAAAATGTATTCGTGTCGGCTGTGACTGATCCTGGCGTCTGAAGGAAAGCTTCCGATCTGAGGAAGTGAGGGAATTTCCGAGACACGAAAGGCGGTTGCGCCGTACGAGGAAGCAGTGGAGAAGAATAAGGCCTGTCAAAAATTACGGCAAAAATAAGACATGTTGAAGATGCAAGTAAAGGACAGAGAGCATGAAAATGATAAATGAAAAAAAGTGAGGTTGAAAAACGAAACATCACATATGTATGACAGTGACACCACAAAACAACTTCTATTTACAGAAAGTGCAACGTAATATATTGCTAAAGACGAGGATAGTGTCTGAGAGGAGTAGGAATAGAATACGATCATGAATGAAGAATAAACAAAGTAAAAAGTGCTAAAGTGGCTTGAAGAAGAAAAGGAAGAAAGTCGAGAATGGAAATAATATCTTTGTGACGCACCAAACGAAACAACACCGGAACGAGGACGCAAGCCGCCAGTGGACGAAGGCAGAGACGGAGTGGGAGTGGGGGGGGGGCGTGGCGGGTCGGCGTTTAAGGGCATCCGCTATCGCCGCATCGGCGCGGCTAATTGCTTCCTGGGCTAAAGAGCGGCCGCGTTATCAGCGGCGCTCCCGGACGCCGCCAGCGCAAGGAAATATTTAATCGCTGCGCCCTGGAACTTGGCTAATAGCGAGGCCGGCGCGCGCGGGTTCAGCTGTCGGACCGCTTCCGCCCCGGCGCTAAACTTGGGCCCGTCCGTCACGCGTCTCCGGCGGATGGGTGGGGGTGGGGTGGGGGGTAGGACGTCCCCGATAAGCGACCTCGCGCCCGGAAGCGGCCCAGCGCAAATATAGCACCAAGACGTCCCGCACAGCGGTGCATACTCGCGCACAGCGGGGGACTCGGTTCTCTGCGAGAGAGTCGAATGAATGCGATCGATGTGTACGGGGTGAAGGTCGCAAGTGAGAGAACACGCACAGTTTTTGTGAAGATATCCAGAGAAATATACGGCATATTATTTTTCTTTATTTGCGAGCGTGAGTTTTTTCAAATGCTAAATGATTTTCGTACGTTCCGCGGCACCGCTTTCCCGTCCATTCTGTTGCTTAGTTAGTGTTAATTTGGAAGCGTAATTGCTCAATGCGAATACCGATCTAAAAGTGGTAAGGCATGTAAGAGACGGGTGTATTCCTAGTTTTATCAAATGAATTTTCTTAATCACTCCCAATAATTCTCAAAGAGATACTCGGTGAATGGTAAAGTTACGCACTCTGGTTTTGTCGTAGTAAATGAAAGGAATTATGTTTGCATATTTAGTTTTTCACTTTAGAGCGTTAATTTTTTCTTCTCTAATTACATTCACGTACCTATGATTATTTGGAAAACTTGCAAAATCTCTTTGACTTTCTTTTTAAATGCGATATATTTTGTACTTTACTAAACTGAAAAACAATCACAAATATTTTTATTAAAAATTTATTTTCATTATAAATTACCACTACTTGCAAATAAAAAAGATTTTTATTTCAGAGCATTACTTTTAGATATATTCCACACAATCTCACATGTACAGTGCCTCACAGTTTCTATTTAAATCCACCCCTTGTCACATGGCACTTTTAACTTTATTTCTTCTCCCCTCAGGCTGCATTCCCAACGACGTGTATAGCGTCATATTTTCATTTTCTTTCCAGTTCATTATCATCTCTGAACTCCAATATCTCTCGCATCGTGCACCCCATTCCCCTCAAGGGCGTATTTCCATCACGAACCCCTCCACTTGCACACGCTTCCCCCATAATTTCTCCCCTCCCCCTCCTCAACACCTGTCTCTCCCACCCCATCTGCTGCTGTCCTACCCCGTCTCCTCTTGAATATCCATCCTCGTGCCTCAGCGGCCATCAAGCACTCGGCCTCCCTCGCCGTCTGCTCTATACATCTCCCCAGGCAGTCGCACCTCATCGTTTCTCTTTCATCTGCCAGCTCACCCTCGGGGGTTGGGGAGGGGGGAGAACGCGACCAAGGTGAAGGAAGCATCGCAGCTCAGCCCGCGGGCGGCCCCTCCTTCAGCGCGGCCCGTGCGCGCGTTCCGAGTTCGCCGGCGTTGGAATTTTGAGTTAGCCGAGTTGGCAACTGCCTTCACGCTGACCGCCGCCGCCGCCGCGGCAGGGGTCCTTGGGGACCCCCGCTTGACCGCGGCGTAACCGCGCTCTCCGCCAAATGCCCCACGCAAACGCTCTGGTTCCGTCTTTCAGCCAGCGCTGACAAGGGGGGGGGGAGGGAGAGGAGGCGGAATGGAAAACTACGCACGTTGGGAATAGGAAAGACTAGATGGAGTTAACGAAAAGATGTGAAATCTATGGAAAGTATGAAGAAATTATGAAACAGTCTAGCAAAACTTAACAAGGAAAGAGAAAATAAGGTAATACAATGGGAGGGCGTGGCCGAAATGAAAGAAAGAAAAAGACAGCAAAAGAGAGAGAGAGAGACAGAGACAGAGACAGACAGACAGACAGAGACAGACAGACAGACAGAGACAGACAGACAGACAGAGACAGACAGACAGACAGAGACAGACAGACAGAGACAGACAGAGACAGACAGAGACAGACAGAGACAGACAGAGACAGACAGAGACAGACAGAGACAGACAGAGACAGAGACAGACAGAGACAGACAGAGACAGACAGAGACAGACAGACAGAGACAGACAGACAGAGACAGACAGACAGAGACAGACAGACAGAGACAGACAGACAGAGACAGACAGGCAGAAAGACATAAACAGACAGACAGAAACAGACAGATAGACAGAGACTCGGCTGTGAAAAGGGGGGGGGTAAAGGAGACATGTACCAAAGCAGAAACGTGAAGAAGGGAGAATCAAGCGGTAATGAGAAGTGTGCTTGGTGGGTGAAGACAAAGAGTTATGAGGCATATATGATAAATTTCGAAAGTAGAGATGAAGTACAGGAACGAAGTATGGATGATGCAGGAGCAAATAGGAAAGTGGGTTGCAAGTGACGTAAAGAGAGGCAGAGAGGCTTGAGATGGAAATGAAACGAAGGTGAAGCAGTGACGAAAAGAGGGTGAAGTGAAGCCAGGTAAACGAGTGGCGAAGCAATTGTGTGAAGAGGACGAAGAGGGGCCGGGTGCAGGCGGTCAAACCGGCTCAGGGTGGGCAGACGACATTGCCTCCGAAAGCCCCTCCCGCGGGCGTTCTCCATCGTCCTTAATGATATCGGTGACAAACAAAGGCCCAGTGTTCTCTCAGAGCTTATGAGCAAAATGAGCTTGCTCCTATAACGCAAACAAAGTGACCTCAACCACTGCAATACCGATGCTGAACCTCATTTCCGAGAGCTCTGAATCTACATTAAGATAAATAAACGGGCCGCTGAAAATTGTTTAGAACATGCAAATTGAAAGAAGATAGAGCCGTTGATTATTATACTTACACTGACATAATAATCAATTCGTGTTTTGTAGGAAATAGAGATGTTTTCACAAATTTTCAAACAAACTGCGTGAACCCCAAGTTTCCAACCTTCTTAAAAATTCTGAAAATGTTCGCGTTACAATATAATCAAGATAAAACTTTTGGCACACAGGTATAAAATTATTCCAATCCATTATTGTTGCTAAGAATGTTGTTACGAAATACATACGCGAATATTTTACTTGCTAATGTGAATAAAAATTTCTAATCCATTAATTTTATATATTTTTGTACTAGTCTTTCAACTCCCGTATAAACCACGCTTACAGAGACAAACTTTAACGCAGCACCTTGCAGAAACTAAATGAGTACGGGATTCAAATGTGTGTGTCCGGTGGAAAAGACCACGCTTCGAACGGCCGGTGTTTTCATGTATATATTCATCCCCGCTAATTTCGTATTCCCCACAAATGTGTCAAATTTGTGTCGTGAAAGTTCACAAAGCCACACCGAGTGTCACTAGCTCCCCCTCCTTCCCTGGCACACGCAGTTTTTCTCACAGTTCCATTGGAGAGCTGTCCTCACCACTATAACTGGCGTGCTTGATTGATTAGCGTTTCCGGGAGTATCGATGTAACTATGGACTAGCTATGTAGCTACTATCGAAAATCTTGCCACCGTTGGGACTCGAACCCTAGAACCTCCTAGTCAGAGGCACTGCAGTGATGTCAGTTGATGCCCTGAGCCACCTAATCCGGTCCCACGGCAGCTAGCTTGGGCAGCGAAGCAAACCAGGTGAAGGTAGTTTTTTTTAAATTTATTTATTTAACAGAGTGAGCTGATTACACAACGCTCAGCCATATGGCTTTTCAGTTGTTAGGAGCGAGCATTTTCTGACAAAATTTTTGCGAAGGGGGTGGCTACGGTGATGGTAGTGGCGGAGAGTGTCCAGGGGGTGGAACCCGGACGGGCCGCGGGGCGGCGCTGGCCGGCGGCTAATTAGAGATGGAGCGATAACGTCCACCTGGCGCGGCGAGGCGCGGCGAGGCGAGGCCCGCATCGGGAATCAATCCCAGGCCTCGGGCGTCAGCGGCCACGAGGAGCTCCTCAAGGCTGCCGAGTGCGCTCCATAATTGAATAGCGGCGCGCGCTTCGTGACTGGGGAGTTTCTACGTAGCATTGTAACCTCTTTGCTCACGGTTGAATAATTCCTTTTGCGGAATCCTCTGCCTCTATTTGCAATAGTTTCCTTTGGTCTTGGCGAAAAATCGTAACTTAACAACGCCACTGTATAAACATGAGTACACTTAGCACTACTGAGATGTATTTTGACAAAACTCATTATAGATGTAATAATATATACTTGACCTTGGTTTATTACCTAAAGGTATCTAAAAGTTTAAAATGAATCTATGATTTCATACTCCACGAACTATGTTTGATGCATAAGTCCCTAAGATATTAAGTTACTTTTTTCCATTTTAATTTTTTTACACAATATTGACAAGGAAACACAAACTTTTGTTTGGTATTAAAGGCTTATGTCTCGGAGCAATGGGCGTATGGCACCAAAGAGATTCGATTATGAAGTTCCGTTTCTAATTCTTTGAAGTTCTTAATTTAATACAGACGTAGTAAAATCTGATCTTAGTAAAACTGAGCAAGTTATATCTTGATTTTGAATTTCAACCCTACTCGCTCAGATGTAAGATTTGTTTTACACGTGCATCACAAGAACATTATAAGAAAGTAAAATGTATGACGAACGTATTGGCATGTATCGAAATAAAGTGAAGTCATTTCAATTCTTTGACGGTATCAATTCCTTCATCCTAATACTGCGCATTAATGTTTTAATCGTTATTCATAATGCGTTTGAATGAGAATATTTTAAAATAATTAATTAATAATTTAAGAAAATACACAACTTGATTTTCACGTTTTCATAAAAATATCGAATGGCTTCTGTACATGGAACACGAAAATCGCAAAGTGATACAATGGTAAATCCTGAATTTAAAAAGAAAAGTTATATAGAAACAGTGAAAATTCCTAAATATGATGGCCCACTCACCAACCAATAAGCTAATCCGCATTGCACAACCAGGCCGCAATCACATCACGTTGAAGCAGTAGATCGTCCAAATTCCACGAAACATAACGTCGGTCTCCTTCAACTTCCAGACGGCGACTGGCGAGAGCACACAAATTTAGCCCTTCGCTTCTCTGACGTTGCAAATCGCGTAACCAGTTGACCAATGCCGTAGTGTAAACAACAATGATTGGAAAACGCTAATTACTAATTACAATAAAAACTGGAAAAAGACATTAAAAAATAAATTTAACTTAGGAGGCGCTCTGAAACTAGCCTTGAGGTTATACTTCAAATAAAGATATTTTACAAAAATATAAAATGCGAATTATAGTAATAAAAGACATTGTATATATAAAATTACCTTCATATTACAGAATCCAATTCTGAGTAGACACTTTTTTCTCATGATTTACTGACAGTAACATGCAAACGATATACACTTTAGAAGTGTAGGTATATTTCACACATTGTTTTGTAATACTTGACGAATACATCGGGATATTTCATTTACCGAATACACGACATGTGGTATCTTAGAAAGCGGCAACACTTCACTTTCGAGAAATGAACAGAAGAATCAAACCTCGGACCACTGCCTACTTGCAGCGTCGTCCAGAAATCAGCTAACTACAACCTCCGCGGCATGTCGTACTTCACCGCTCCTCTTGTACTTGGTTTTGCTCTTGTCCTATACGGCAAATACTTACATAGATAAAAATATATGTAGACGTAAAGAAGAGTCCATTTGAATATTGGTTTATTTACAATAGTTTATCAACACGCCACTTTTGAGAGTGTACCTTTCGTAGGGAAATTTCAAGTACTTTTATGCTGAACCAAGTGGAACTTCAAAAATTCCTTAAATACTTCAGTTTCAAGAATTGCGTGATTCCTTTTATGTATCTAGTTATGTCGGTAATCTACTATGAACGTCCATACTTTTAACACTGCCACTTGAATTGAACACTCGAGTCATTCTCACACAAAAATATAGGTATGCACATCCACAATGGCAGAGTCGAACATTTCGTTCGTTCTTTCATATGATAGCAAAATATTATCTCACTTTTATATTAATTCAAATATCACTGAAAGGTACGTGTTCAATGAATTTAACTTAAGCTAACGTAGTAGGTTCACCACAAAGACAATACACCACACATGTAAGCTCGATCACACACCACAGCGGCACACGCGGAACCGAGAGCTACAGCATCTCGCTACAGGAAACAGTCACATACTCGTAACACGACTCACAGCCGTCGTGGCACTCCCGCCTGTCCCCGGCCTTGAGGAAGCAATGAGTGGGTATTGTCGTCACTTTGTACTAGCAATGTGTCTCCAATACCTCACTGAAGCGCACTACTCAGGTCCCGTTCGTGAGCGTGTGCAGCTCGGGATCTTTCGTGATACCGTCGATGGTGGACACGGACATCTTCTTCTTCTTGGGCGGCGGCTTGGACACGTCCATGGGCACGATCTTGTACTTGATGTCGCCGTTCTCGCTGAGGATGGCGGCCGGGTTCTCGAAGATAGCCTCCTGCTCCGGGGCGCGCTGCTCCTCGCGCGTGTAGTAGTGGGCGGCGTGGTGGCGCGAGTAGGCGATGCCGGCCAGCAGCGCCGCGCCCGTCACCAGCAGCAGCAGCACCGCCGCGCCCGCCGCGATCAGCCCCAGGCGCGAGTCGTCGCCCAGGAAGCCCGTGGTGACGCCCGCCGCGCCGCCGCCCTCCACGTAGCCGAAGCCGCTGCCGCTGCTGCTGCACCAGCCCAGCGAGCTCCGCTGCAGCGTCTCCAGCGGCCGGCCCTCCAGCGAGTAGGGCGTGGCGCAGCGCAGGCCCTGAAAACACACGCCACACGTTCACAGTACTTAGCGACAGATAATGTAACGGTTCACGTATAGGACCGTTATATCTGTGGTGCAACGGTTCACGTATCGGACCGTTATATCTGTGGTGTAACGGTTCGCGTACCGGACCGTTATATCCGTGGTGTAACGGTTCGCGTATCAGACCGTTACAACCGTGGTGCAACGGTTCACGTATCGGACCGTTATATCTGTGGTGTAACGGTTCGCGTACCGGACCGTTATATCCGTGGTGTAACGGTTCGCGTATCGGACCAGTATATCCGTGGTGTAATGGTTCGCGTATCGGACCGCTATATCCAAATTCGCTAGTTCAAAGCCGATCAAAGCCGTGAATTTTTAATGACGAAAAAATCCTTCGTACGCCTTCCTTCTCAAGAAAAGTGAGGCCGGCTGTCCCATGTTGTAGATTTACTGCATGTAAAAGATCCTCAAGCCAAAGAGAAGCCTCTGAACTGTTTCGTCGCCCCCCTGCTTCTCCACCAAACGGTGAAAGGAGCGTTTCTTCGTGGTCGGATGGAAAAGTAGGCCTGAGTCTTGCCACGTAAAATAAGGCATAATTGAATTGAATTTATTTGTTAATACAACAAATTCACTTTCGAAAATGGAATTTTAGAGGTTTGGGATCATTCGTTTCCAATGCAAAACTGTGATGTGCAAAGCAGTGTAAAGCAATGTAAAGCGTGATGCAGATTGAATGCGAATCTGTTGATTTTCCTGTAGAATAATTTGCGAATTTTTAAATATTTATACTTAATCTGTTTGATGCATCCCTGATTTCGTTTCCGACAGTAGCCCAGTTGCACGGGGTGAGTGAGAATTGACTTTCGGCGCATCAACTATTAAAGTAATTAGTCCCGTATGTACAGTCTATTCATAACCGAGGATTTAGCGACATTCCTTCCTCCGCTGGGTCGTCGCATTTGGCGTTGACCCAGACGTCTGCTTGTGCAATTCCACCTGCAAAGTAAGTCCCGCATCGGGGCACCATCTCAGCCGGGATAAGCTCGAAACTCTCGACATGTGTGAAACTGAGGTACATTGACTTCATTTCAATTGACATTTGAAATATGAATAATAACCATTGTTACAGTAGGACCACACGAACACTCTTTGAATTTGTCTCTTTAAATGGAACCTTAAATTCGAAAAAAAATACATAATTAAATATTACCTATAATAAGAAAATATTATCTATAAGAAAAACTTCGAATAATTGAAATTACGCTTCTGTTGGCAATAATTCGTGTCAGGATGTCACTGACATAAAATGTTATTTATTACAATGAAACTGAGCAATGAATACCCGAGAGCACGCATTCAATGTTTTCGGATTGATATGAGATTTAAAAATTTGTTCAATTTATTTAAATTATAATTATTTGTGTTTTAAGTGTACTTCTCCGTTTTTTAATTACTTCGTCCTATGTCACCGATACATTTCGTTTCCAAAGGTGACGATGAATATCAATCATCAAGAAAACGAACATCACAGGTTTTAAAAGCCGCGACGTAGTTCACAAGTCTGGCCGATTACACAAAATGCTTGTGAATAAAAAAGGAATGAATAGAAAAACACGCTGAGAAAGTATACAAAATATTGACAAGCTTCCTAGTGGACAAACATGAGGATCGCTTTCCTTCGGGAGGAGTGCGCTCGCTCACCTTGAACATGTTGATGGCGGTCTTGTTGATGCGGTTGAGGATGGGGATGATGTGGCAGAGGTCGCAGGCCCAGGGATTGGAGTGCAGGTGCAGCGCGCGAATAGACTCGAAGCGGTAGAGCAGGCGCTCGTCCAGGCCCCGGAAGCGGTTGCGCGACAGGTCCAGCTCCTGCAGCTTGGGCACGGGCGACAGCAGCTGCGACGGGAAGTGCGTGAAGTGGTTGCCCGACAGGTTGAGGAAGCGCAGGTGCTCGTGGTACACGAACAGCCCCAGCGGCAGGTCGGTCAGCTGCATGTCCGACAGCGACAGGTCCTTCAGCTTCAGCACCACCTGCGCCAACCACGCCCACCCGCACTGCTTTTCACTTCCGTTCTTTTATTCATACCGTTATAGGGCAAGTTATAGGGCAAGTTATAGGGCAAGCTATAGGGCCAGTTATGGTGCAAGTTATAGGGCAAGCTATAGGGCAAGTTATAGGGCAAGTTATACGGCAAGTTATAGGGCAAGTTAAGTGCAAGTTAAGTGCAAGTTAAGGGCAAGTTAAGGGCAAGTTATAGGGAAAGTTATAGGGCAAATTATAGGGCAAATTATAGGGCAAGTTATAGGGCAAGTTATACTAGGGCAAGTTACACGTTGAAAATGTTGGCGTCAGCAGCCAGCAAAAAAGGTATCCGGCTGCCCCAGGAGAAGCTCCGTCCTACGCACAGTTGCAAACTTTTCGCCTGTCATTTTGCAACCTTCTTCAGGGCGAACTGTCTGTATCTACGACTCAGCGTCTCCCAGACAGCCAAGTATATCGTCGTGGAAACCGCAATATGTCGTAAGTCAAATCTACCGACGTTTTCAGGAGGAACGAGACAGGTTCTTACCTCTCCGTCTTGGCAATAGCTTTCACGAATGTAAAATCATAATTTTCGGATTTTCATTAGTTCGTGGTCTCTCGATACCTATTGCAACCGCTGCAGTTCTATAGATTGATCACAATGTTGTAATAATTAAAAAAGTGAATTTTTTGACATGCGATCTATTGCGGTTACCACGACGATATTGAAATCTGAAGAAAGTGCCACGAATGAAGACCGAAAACTTTGCAAACGTTGCCTAGGTCACGACATCCCCCATACAGCCGTGAATCTATTGACTTCCTCCGTGAAAAAGCGTATGTCATTATGGGACATTGTTGTATCTATATTCTTAACTCTATAAAAAAAAGGTTCTTAAACTAGTCACGTGGCAGTAAAATCCCATTATGATTTGCGTGTTTGGAAGTATTAGTCTAATCTTTTTTTTTTTTTTGCATATCTAATTTTCTACTCTCAAAACAAACTACTAAACGATATTGTAAAATGATATCTATAAATGTACATATTTGAAAATTAGAAATTTATCAAAATAAAAACTGGGTCTTACAAATTTATAAAAATTGCAATGTAATAACGCAGATTAGTGGCATAAAATGATAGAAGTTACCTGTAAAATATGTTTTTTGTATACCATCATTATAAACGACCCTTTTCGATACCCCGAATCGTGCATAATCCAGTATTTTATCGCACGCTACATGACGTCATCGCCATTATTAAACGCGACATGACGTCACCACACATTCAGCCAATAGTAGCGAGAGAATCGTGGGGAGGTAGAAGAAGACGGAACAGCCGACCACCGTTTTCTCGCACGGATGTCAACAATGCCATCTTGAATTTGATTTCCATAGGGCGTTGGATGTCAAGCACCCGAGACGTCAGAAGAAAGTTGTTTCGCGAAATTAAGTTTGATTCTCTTGTAAATTTATAATGCTGTTATACAAAAAAATAGCGTATGCAACTCGTTTATAATGTTGCTTTATTGCATTCGTACAAATTTGAAAACTCGCTCCTAACGTCGCTCGTTTTCAAAACATGTACTCATGCAATAAAGCTTAACATTATAAACTAATTGCATAAACTACTATTCTGAATTAGGAAGACCTAGATCAAAATATTCTGGATTTTGCTTCTACATTTTACTGAGTTTTATGTAAAGTGAATTCTGATGAATGTTTTACATATCATTAAGGAAAATTAAAATTTCATGTTGTAGAGATCCATTGATAGAAGTTTGCAAGTAAAGATCATACATTAAATACCTCAATGCCAGAAAAATTTAAAATTAAACCAATAAATAGGAATCACATGACTGTGAAATATATTATACAAGAAAAATAGATGGACATTTATTTGAAGGATTAGTTTCAGAAATTTGCTTAGAAAACAATTTTGATATCATTACAGGTATGTATAAGTACGCACTCATTTCGTTCATTTTTAGAACATATTGCCATAAGAAACAATATCACATTGGTCCTTTTTGTTAAGATATAACATTATTCTCGGACACGCATTTACATCCAGTACGTTAAAAATGTTTTCACGAGCCTTCATAATGCTTTGTACAGCACATTTAATGCCCAGAATTCACTATTACATGAACTAAAATCAACCGGAGGTTTTCACTACAATGTAAAATGAATAATTATTATTAATTATTTTATTAAATTGAAGCATGAATGTATTCCTGTGTAATAAATTTTCTGAAATTATTTAACTTTAAAACAAAAATTTATCTTTTACATTGCATTTTTTGATGAATATTTTCAGAATATAACACAACTAGTTAAATAATGCTAATTAATTCTGTTTTGAAAATTGACGTCCCATTTTTTAACAGCATATATGCTATAAAAATGCATATTTCGCTTTTTATTTTGCTGCCACTATATGGATTCCAATGAGTGATCATAAAAGAAACCAGAAAATCTCGTCATACGAGAGTTTACGAGACAGGAAGTCGTACTAGTGATACAGAAGCAACGGGTAATGAAATCTTTTGAATAGTAGGGATCATATTCATAAAAGGAATACGACTGAACTGATATACAGCTTTTGTGCATGTTAAAAGGAGAACAAACATTATGAAAATACAACCGCGTATTGAATAACACCGAGGTTTCAAAGCGCTATGTAAAACATCACGCGATGTTTCAGACATCTTACATAGGTGACGGGTCGTAATTAATAAATCGTGAACTCGCTGCATCATCATCTCGTAGCTTCTTGAATGCAAGCTCCTTGAGAAGGGCAACTTTCCGCCACCCTCGTGGCCCTCTCCCTGCAAGGAAAGCAAGCGCATTGTGTGTGACGTGTCAGCGCGGAGCAACGGGAAGGAGGAGGCTTTCAGAGTTTCTTAACTCTGAGAGCTACCAGACCGTCCTTTGTCTGCGGAAAGTCGGTTCAGCGCTCACGTGCCGCGACACCGTAGATGAGCTTGTTGGCTTGCGGCGCCCATTATACCCCTCTCCGGAAATTTAAGGAGCTGCTACCGTTGAAATTATGATCAAAAGTCAACAAGTCACCCATTTGAAAATCGCGTAACAGAGTTTACCATGGCGATAGAATTCTCCGTATCGTTTAAGGTGTTGAATTTGTTTATTTCATTGTAATGATCAACTGGACAGCAATATTAACAGTACGCTTCAGCATAACAAACTTAGTCGTATTATTTACATCTTTTGCAATTAACGAAAATCCAGAGTTCAGTTAAACTGGAAACTGCGTTTTTTTACAGCGTTCTTCGCAGTAAAAAAATACATGAAAAACTGGGAGCAGATTTTGGGAAAATCTTTTTTTAAGTTACCTTTATTTCACGCAAAATTGTGCGAAAACTATTCAATCATAGTTTGAGAAACGTGCATGGCGTTGTTTAAATTTGTATTTTTAAGAAAATATTTCATCAAGAAAATAATTATAAGAATGGCGCAGGTTTAAATTTCAGTAAATTCTATGAATTTGAAGTTGCAAATAACGCTAGAAATAATCTGCTATTGAAGAATCACTAGATTCAGAATCAGGGTTGCACAAAACATGGATTATGACTACACAACATATTCAAAGAAGTACAAAAAAAATTATCCAATTTTTCAATATCAGAGACCTACAATAGGATTTTTTCTGTTAAAGCTTCGCAGGTGTTCGTTGTAGCATTACAGTACTTTCTCTTTACTACGTAAGCAGTATAATAAAGTAAAAATAAAACCCGACACACGAGTCTAATTAACTTAATCATGAAATTATATGGTATGATGAATTACAATCGGAAATACGATTGGAATTCATCACGGAATAAACGATCCACGGAATAAATCGATGTACAAAAAATGTTAGCAATTGCTTTATGGCTGTTTCAGGTGTTGTTTTTTGATTTTTAAAAGATAAGTAAGAGATCGTTTGTTTTTTTTTAAATTTCAACACGATCATAAAATGTGATCTAGACATAAATGCAAGTTATATATACGAGTAATACCGACACTAAGCGAACATGACTTTTTAGAGGACATTATATGTTACGTAATGTTGCAAAAATTTCAACTCACATGCTACGGTTTTTATCAAAGGCGATTGGTGCATTTACGTATTAAGGAAACATTGTTAAAGAAGTTTACGATAGCCAACTCGGACGGAACGCGCTTACGATAGCCATCTTGACGTACTGAATAAATACTGAGTTGGGTTTATTTATTCATGGCAGATTCTCTTTCTTCCGTGATACCCTTTCTACGACAAAATACCACGGATACACTCTGTCATGACTATAATTTGAAGGATGAAAACAACGTTTTTGTGAAAGGTCCGCCAATCTGGACACGTAGAAATTTGAAACTTTTTAATGAATCTAACAATAGTATAACGTATTCGTATAACGCTCAAAGACAGCAATATTGACGCAACTCGAAAAATATACATTTTAAGTTAATACCCTCATTTTACTTTTGTTATTATTATAATTAGCATATTCTTATACAGAAGTCTATGATGAAATAAATATTGCGGTCAAATTGACACAAATGTCAGATTCCCATCATATTTCATTGGAAAAATGTGATTGTGCTCGATTTCCTACATACCCTAAAATTTTGTAACATTTATTCCGAGAAATCCTGTGAATACCATCACTGACAGCACATATTTGAAAATTTCTAACATTTATTCTGAGATATCAGGTATATACCATAATTTGAAAAAATCTATTGACATACAGTACGTACTTGAAAATTTGTAACATTGATTCTGAGAAATGCCGAACATGCATCTGTTAAGAAAATGGATTGACCTGCAGCACGTATTAGAAAATTTGTTACATTTATTCTGAGAATTTCCGAATATACCACCACTTTAAAAAAATCTCCTGACCTGCAGCCCGAACTTGAAAATTTGTAACACTGATTCCGATAAATCCCGAAAATAGCATCACTTAAAAAAATCGACTGACCTGCTACATATATTTGAAACTATTAATTTTATTCTAAGAAATCACGAATATACCACCACTTAAATAATCTACTGATCAACAGCACGAATTTGAAAATTTAAACCATTCATTCTGAGAAATCCAGAATATAGCATCACTTGGGAAAATCAACTTACTTGCAGCATATATTTGCAAATTTGTGACATATATACTAAGAAACCACGAATACAGCATCACTTAAGAAAATTTACTGGTGTGTACCGCGTATTTGAAAATTTGAAACATTGATTCTGACAAATGCCGAATAGTATCAGTTAACAAAATGGACTGACCTGCAGCACGTATTTGAAAAATTAATTTTATCCCGAGAAATTACGATTATACTAACACTTAAATACATAATGAATACTGATCTGCAGCACGAATTTGAAAATAGCTACCATTTATTCTGAGAAATGTTGATCATAGCATCTGTTAACAAAATGGACTGACCTGCAGCACGTGTTTGGAAGTTTGTAACATTGATTCTGAGAAATGCCGAATAGTATCAGTTAACAAAATAGACTGACCTGCAGCACGTATTTGAAAATTTGTAACATTGATCCTGAGAAGTGCCGAACATAACATCTGTTACCAAAATAGACTGACCTGCAGCACGTATTTGACCTCGGCGAGCGAGATGGCGTTTCCGCTGAGGTCGAGTCGGCGCAGCGACTCGGCCAGCGGGATGAAGGTGGCCGTCTCCAGGCGGTCCAGCTTGTTGTAGCCCAGGTCGAGGTCGCGCAGCGTGGTCAGGTTGGCGAAGGCCGACGTGGTGACCTTGGCGAGGCGGTTGCGCGCCAGCGTGAGGCGCTGCAGCTCCGACTGCCCGCCGAAGGTGCGCTCCAGCACCACGGGCAGCTGGTTGCCGTCCAGGCGCAGCTCCTGAGCAGCCCGCCACCGCGCACGGCTCTCAACGCTCGCTTCGCGTACTATATTTATTTTTTTTATTTTACTTCAATGGTGGAAGGTGGTAATATTTTCTTTCTACCTGCAATGACTCACTGTGTATTAATGTCTATTTTTTAGCAAACCGCGCTCTCCGGGCCCCTGGATCCGTCCAGCGGCTAAGAACCGCTAGCCACGTGCCGCTCAGAACCAACATGGCCCCCGCCCCAGCCCCCGCCCCTGTGACCTGCGAGGCGCCCTAATGTGTGTGTGACGTGTTCTGTGGGGAGGCCCATGGACTGACGTTGACAGAGGCGACGGCAAAGTTCGCTTTGCGGTCAAGGGAGAGAGCTCGCTGGCAGGTCTCAAGGAGAAGTCGCTGGAACAGAGTTATTTTTGCACGTTCTGCGGAATTTCTGCGTTGCTGGTCTGGGGAGTGTTTGTAAAACTTCACCAGAGGATGGTAATATCGACTAGAAGGGTTGTTACGTATATTAGCTTATTGTTAATAATGGTCTCTAGGGCTGCTTTAGTTCTTTTGTTTTTGTTTTCATTTATTTATTTCCGCAGACTTACAATTTTGCTTGGCAGGGATTGATGTAATCTCTTTTATTTATAACTTTTATTTATTTATTTTTATTTATTTTACGTCAACAAACAGTTAAAACTGCGTATGACGTGCTATGGGGAGAAGTGAATTGTGTGCACATTTTCAAAATTCTGTGATCCCTACACTAAGTCAAATACTACTTGAATTTTGAATGATGAAAAAAAAACCCTCCCATATAATTAAATCTATTTTTCACGGATAAATAATCAATAAATTATGGGCTCTTATCCATGTTGTCCATCGGAATAATACTTCCTGCCGCGACAACATGGAAACGATAATTTGAATAATTGTATTTTCCACTGAATTTTAGATGACGTGCACAGATAATGAAGTTACATTTATGTCCGGAAGCAAAACAAGGAACCATCTCAGCATTTGCTCAATGGATCAGGGAAACTAGACGAAAAACCTGATCGAGATGGGGGTCATTGATCCAGAAGCCGCGATAGAATACTTGTTACATGTTGTTTAGAATTATACAGTCCAATGGTAAATAATACATTAAGTATCACTGTTAAAATTAATGTTACTTTCCTTGCGGTGCTCAGTATAGTCTCGAATTGTATAGAAACAGTTATGCAGCAGAAACGATTTTACTTTGGATTTAAACTTTACTATCGAATTTAATCGTTTAATCTCATCTGGCTATACTCCGATTTATTTAACGTGGCGCCTCAAGGTCACGAGCTGGGTGAAGGAGGAGGGACACTGATATCCAATCGGGAGCTTCGTTATGATTTAAATTTCTGGATTGGAGCTACCGATTGAGTGACAATGTTCCCATCTGCTTCCAACTCGTGACCTTGAGGCGCCATGTTAAATAAATCCAAGTATAAGAGCGATCCACTGGACTGGTCATTGCTCTCACGAAAAAGTAACACAACGCACTCCACTCGAGCCGATCAGACTGAGTGTGCTAGTGAGTCAGTTAATGCCTTATTTTACGTGGCGAGACTCGGGCCAACAGGCCCGCTCTTCCGTCTGACCACGCAAATTTTGCTACGTTCCTTTCCTGAAGTCGACCTAGCTCCGTAGGTAGTGTTGAAAATCTGCCACCGTTGGGACTCGAACCCTACGACCTCTAGGTCAGAGAAAATGCTGTGACATCAGCTGATGTTCAAAGCCTCATCAGGCACTAGAATTCGACTTTATCATGCAAGTTTAGTAAACATATTCAACTGGTTTTAACAATTTGAAAATTATATAGTAAACTTTTGATTCCGCGAATGTCGCTTCTGATAACGCTATTTTTTACTTATAATTGATTCCCTTGTTCTTGTTAATTCTGTAGATAAATCGAAGCCAGTTCGTGCTAACGAGGATTCACTATAATATAAATCATTTAGTTTAACAGAAATGTTTAATTTTCCGTGAATATTTTTTTTATTACAAGGTGTTTGTAAAACTATTTTTTATTTCGAATAATACACTGTTTTTTGCATGATGATTCACTTACACAATGATAATACGTAACGATATTTTGGAATATGAGAATTAATGTAAAGAGATTTATAACTGATAGAATTTCTAAAAGTGTAAGTAGATGTTCCCTCTTTTATACAATGCTCATAGAGAATGTAAGCAAGATTAATGCATATTTCATCATCACAATTCTTTTATTGATGAAATATACATAAAACAATAATATACAATAATCCCTCGTTAGCACGAACTCACTTAACACGAATTTCACCGCAACACGAACAAAACTTCGGCCCCGGCAAGGGATAACGATAATATGGACATTTAATAATACTCCGATAACACTAATTTATATATCATGAACTCCGATTATTTCGGTCTCTTTGAATTCTTGTTAATGAGGGTTTACTGTAGTATTAGAATAAAACAGAAAATATTATAAAATGTCGCAGGAATATTTCGTCAAATTATAGGACTTATTCAAGCAATACATTAAACAGCGGAGAAGCTTAGTATGTTGCGCGAAGAGAGGCAATTGATGAGGCAAATTTTGAGTTTCTCATCTTTTTTGATTATGAAGCCTTACGTTAGCAAATTAACTCACTTTTGTAATTATTCATTTATTCAACTTTACCAAAGTCCCATTTCGCAGGTACATTTCTGAATCATAACGTTGCACGGGGAAATATACACATAACTTACCTGCAACTTGCGCAGATCTCTGAACTCGTCGCTGCTGAGATACTTGAACTCGTTGTCGCCGAGGTCGAGCAGTGTGAGGTCGGGGAGAAGGCGGTAGATGAGGGTGTTGATGTTGCTCAGGCCACAGCCGCGGCAGCGGAACACTCGCAGCTCCTGAACATGAACCAAATCGTACACCGCGTTAAGTCGCACGCAAAACGTCATTTCCGCCAAGATTTATAACGATTAAAATGTAAGTCGAAGAAGTTCATCGAGGGTGTTACAGCGCGCACTAACTCAAGACCTCTGTGCAGACGATCCCTTTTTCAGTTTGAGGATTACTGTTAGTGTCTTTTGTCTGCCGTGGATAGATAATCGTTCTGCTGACCCAAAGTCTCCTCTGAGAATTCCTGTCTTATTAGATACTAAGGGTAATTGGACTAGAAAAACTATTTTTGTATCGACATTACGCACTCAAGCAGAGGAACGAAACGTCTCTTTTAACGGTCGGCGACCATTTAACAGTTCTCCGTCCGTTAAGAACAATCGAAAGAAATGAGAAGTAGCTAAAGATGGCGTACACTTATATTAAGTATTCCTATTCAAAGAAAATGTTTTTAAGGCCATGAATTTTTCTTATAAGAAAAATTTATATTAGGAAAATATTTAAACGGTATGCAAGTTCTATCACAATTAACACATTTGGTTATAAATTTCGGCTATCGGTTTACAAACGTTGAGGTTCATTATTTAGTGTACTTCACACTTATGACATCAACAACATTACTATAATGACAAATTAGAATATGCATTATCTTTTGGAAATATGATTGTCTTGTTGTCGAGAGAGGTGAATTTTACTATTTCCTCCGCATCCCTCTGTATCCGCTCCTGATAAAGAGAACTGTTGTTCGCAGAACCTTTCAACTACCATATAACGTGGTGGAAACCATTACAAAGGCGCTCTCTCCTCTAGCACCTTCTTGCAGAAACTAAAATACGAACTACTGCCAACGATACTTAAAACGTACGTGGCTACTGCGTGGGTTCGCGGAATGCAAGCAAGCGCGGATATTACAAAAGATATGAGCCTATGTTCGCGCTTTCTTCAGTGGTTTCATGTTGAATAAATGAACATTTAGAAGAGACTTTTCCTTTTTCTCACAAATTAGCTAATTTTTATGTGCGTAAGTTGGCAAGCCTAACTTGCACTTGTATCCGGCGACACTAGCGCCTACACTAGCACCCTCCAGCTTTGTCTCCGATTTTGACGTAGAATTCAAAGATTGATTGATTGATTGATTGTTAGTTATTCCTGACGCGTCAACTACCGAGATTATTAGTCCTGTAAGTGTAGTACATTTATTTTCATCGGAATATAGCGGTGATCTTCCCCCGCTGAATTGCAAAATCCGGCGCCGGCCTATCGTCGACTAGCGGGATTTTCCCCAACCAGATATCTCCCACCAGCGAGGCACCGCCCCAGCCGGGACAGGCTCTAAGCTACCGGCATGTAGTGTAGTGGATGTTTGAGTAAGGGTGTGTGAGGAAGGAAAGATCGCGCGCGGTCCGTGGCCCGTTTGTGAGGGTACTGCTCCGGCATTCGCCTGATGTTGATCGGAGAAACCACGGAAAACTACCGATCAGAGCAGCCGGCTGCTAGAATTCTCCTCCAGACAGTGACTGAATTCGACCTAGCTGAAAAGCTAGTGTCGAAAATCCTACCGCCGTCAGGACTCGAACCTAGGACCTCCCGGTTAGAGGCGCTGCAGTGACATCAGTTGATGCACTGAGCTACCGCTACCGGTACCGCCGTCGAGAGGTGGTAGGTGAGAATATTAGCTATAAATTTATTGAATGTTCTTTTGACGATGTTATGTAAGAAAAAACCAGGACCTCCCGGTCAGTGGCACTGCAGTGCCAACAGTAGACGCACTGAGGCGGTGGGGAGTTGAAAAGCCCTGGCGGGAGCGTCGCACCTGCACGTCCTTGAAGACCTCGGGGTTGAGCTCGAGCAGGCGGTTGCCGCTGAGGTCGAGCTGGTGCAGCTTGCCCAGCATGAGGAAGAGGCGCGGCACGAGCTCCGTGATGCGGTTGCGCGCCAGCGACAGCACGCGCAGCTCCTGCAGGTAGCGGAACGTGCCGCTGGGCATCGACTCGATGCGGTTGTCGTCCAGGTGCAGCTCCAGCAGGTTGGCCAACCCGCGGAAGTTGTAGTCCAGCACGTGCGACACGTTGTTGTGCGTCAGGTTGAGGATCTGAAACGGCGAGCACGCGCGCGTACACGTGTTGGGTTGGCTTGACCACGAACATACTCATGGTAAATCAGCCAATCTTTTTCCACGAATAAAATCAAGATATTCTAAAGACCTACTACATCCTCCTTAATTAGCTGTAAAACAGGTTCCAACATTTCTAAATTAAATATTTATGTTTCTAATTCAAATATTGCATGTATTTTTCTGAAGGACCCTTCCTGGGTATCCTTAGTTGTTATTGTTTATATTGTAAATATTAGTCTTCTACCATTGTTCATGCATGATGAAATGTAATTACACAAAATTGTATACTATGTATCATAAAAAACCTTGAAAGGCATAATAATGTCGAACAAGGAAATAAAAAAACTATTAAAAAAAACAAAAAAACAAACAAACGAACATACTCATGCTGGGATGTCCCTTTGTGGACATAAAATCCTGTTTATAATGTTGTTGAATGTTCTTTTGACGATGTTATGTAAGAAGAATGGAGTTTCTGTGGTGTAGACACTTTTATGACGCAAGGATTCCAATTTTCACCCCAATACTTTCTTCGAGTCTAGAGAATTTTAGAAATGTTTATTTTGCTAACTAACAGAAAGGCACGCCTATCAATATTACACAGAACAAAAACACCTATGATATGGAAACTTTGAGAAGAAATATTTATTGTATTATTACATCTGTTTCAATATGCTTTTTTTTAAACCAAAGTCGGAGTCTATTATTAAAAGGAGAAATCTAGTTTAAAATATTTCTTTGTTAGGTTCTTTAGTCTATTATATCTCTGACATAACTCATTTTTCTGCTTAAGAAGGTAAATTCGTGGGCAACGTTTCTTTTCTTGAGGAGACAAATGAAAATTGTAATCAGCACACATTCTGTATGGCAAGAGGAACGAACTCTTTATCTACTTGCATTTAATTACACGCGGTAAATAACAACAAAGCCAATAGTTGTATCAAATGAACAAATGAAATTTCGAAACACGAAATTACATTTGTCTGCGCGTGGAAACCAGTAACACGTGCACCGTAATTAATTTTTCGTTCTCTATATTACGGCCAGGTTCCAATATGTGACCTGTTAGCTCATTGGTCGTTTAGTTAAAAACCCCAGAGCACGGGTTGGACTGCCGCGAAGACCGATGAATTTTCAAGGCACAAAAAGTGCACATTGGGCATATGATGTGTGCTGTATACACTGACAAAAGCCATTACTAAATTAGAAGCGAAAGTTCTCTTTCCACACAGTTCGTTTGTTCGTTCGCTCTTCTGAGCAGTCCGTGATGCAAAATGAACCATTTAACTGACTTTTCGAAACTACTTTTTTATTCCAAGTAATACATCAATACTATGGGTGAAATGGATAATTAATCTGTAACAAAGATTGAAACTGTCGAGGTCAATGACTGCTATTTCGATTGGACTTTCCTACAGGTTCCTTTGATACAAATAATAAATGTTGAGATGGTACAGTGCTTCGAATCTGGATAATAAATTTAGCATTCGTCTTCCTGATTGTCACATACACAATTTTTACTAAATTAAAAATTCTAAAACAAAGTAGGGGTTCGAAGGAATAAAGAGTATTCCAGGATAAGGTGGTAAAAAGTTCCTTAAAAATCAGTAGTTAAACTATTACTCTCACATAAAAATAAGATTATTGAGTGGATTAACAGCCCACATTCCCCCATCTCCCCCTCTATGCTGAGAAAACCGTTTTAATTTTAATTTTTCTCGTCAAATTAATTCAACTTTTCTAATTGAAAAATACGAAAAAATAAAATAATTATACTACCAAAAACATTTTTTCTTTACCACATTCAAACGAAAAAAAATTACAGAATTGTCGCAGTCACTTTCAAAGTATATTTAAAGCCATAAGAGGTTTTAAAGGCAGAAAAGTGTGAAAAGAGTTTTAATTTTTTAACTACGACCCAGTTGTAAAATTTCTGAAAAAATTCCCAACTATCAGTGTTTTGAGCGGTACCAGGGTTTAGAGAGGAATTTTTGAGACATTGTCGTGCCCGATTCCGTGTTCTAAGACTGTAAAATTAATTTTTGTAAATGTTTTTCAATTTGTTTTCGTTTGAATTTGGTGCCGAGAAAATATTAAGAAATATTATTGATAGTAAGAATTATTTTCTTATTTCTCATATTTTCAATTAGAGGAGTACACGAAAAAATCAAAATAAAAAAACAACAAAATTTGGGCTGTAGAGGTGTGGAGGCAGTAGGAGGAGGGCTAAAATAGTTTCAAAATTTTATTTTTATTTTAGTCATAGTTTAACTACGCATATAATATTTTTTTATGGAACGTTTTGTTATCTATCGGGGGTAGCTATTGTGTTCAAGTTAGGCAACTATACAGAAGGAAAACTTTAATTATTCCCGTGGAGTTACTATCATATCCTCTCCTAATAAGAGATTGTCAGACATGTCGTGAAAAGAAAGAAAAGATACTACGCTTAGAAACATTCATTTCACAGCTTTCGACGCGTCCACGAGCACACGTAATCGTCAATTCTACACATTAAACGACAATTCTGACATTGATTCACTAATTAATGTTTTACAAATAGTAAAATGGCAGCTGATGAAGAACCCAGTAGATCATTCATACCCATATTGATTAGCCTGAAGAAATTCAGCTTCTTCTGTGATGAACATAATATTACCTGTATTTTAATTAAAATTTCTCTGGAACTCACAGCGCAAAAACTTTTGGCAGACGTCTCTCTCACAGTTCTCTAGGTTGACAGAACTCATTTTATTATTCTTAACGTTGTAAAAGTAAGTTAGCATCGCCGTGACACACAGTCGTCACAAAAGTAAATTATTCAACAAAATCTACATGTTCAATTAGTTTTCAAAAATGTTCCTCGTAACCTCTATATCTTCCAGAGATTGATCCTATTCTGGTGTTTGTATCTCCCAACGATTTTTCTTGCAAAATATAATTAGAGACTGATGTTTATAATGAAATTAACAAGGCCGTAGCTTTCGGGGCATCAGACTAGTGCAGAGTAACGGAAACTATTAATTTGGATTATGGCAAATTATGTCTGTATTTCTTTTCCATCACAATTAGCTATTGTACAATCGACATACAATTGAGGGACTAGGTGCAGGCAGGTAAGTCAGACCAGCCACAGTGAATCTTCCACTAATCTTAAATATAAATATCTAAATTTTGGAAGAAGTGTGCCTTATCTTCCACGAGCGCTCCTTTGTATGGACAATACATACGTGGTATGAATATGCCATAACTCGGACTTTTACCCAAATCGATAAGAGTATCATCATTATTTTATGAATAGCGGGACACCTTCTATGGCTGGTGTGGCCTATCTTGTGACTACCCTAAGCCCTTGGCTAATACGATATTCAAAATCACACCACTCCATTTATTTTTTGAGTAAGTTGTGACCAAGTTAATCCGGGAGGGGATGTGGGACCGGCGGTCACAGCGTCACTTCGTGGCCTGTAGCGTCACGTTGGTGGCCGTGGGTGGGAGGAGGAGCGGAAGTATCGCATACCTGCGGGCTGAATAGCCTCGGCGCCACGGCGTTGGGATATATTTAGACCAAATGGACTCAAGCTTGACCTGGAAGGTTACGTGGTAGACGCGAGCCTCCCTCCTACACCAAGGACGGTCACGTGACGGCTGCACTCTGTTATAAAATCGAGCCGACGAGCTCACACGGTGGGTTTTATTCTGGAAACCTCGCGCGATGCGCAAAACTTTACGCCCAGGCTGGAATATGTCGTGCCTATTGCACGGGTGACGAGGTCACGGTAGTGGCGCGGGAGTAGCGTCAGAGGAGGCGGGGCCTCCCTAGCTATGTGGGGTATCCACAGGGAAATACAAGTGTGTAGTTCCGGAGCAGAAGTTGGTTAATGTACACACGTTTAAATAAACTTGTACACACTTGTAAATGTCATGTGTGTTTTTCTTCATGACGCCACAGGCGCTCACCTGCAACGTAGGCACGCCCCAGAAGGAGTGCTTGCCGATGGCCGGGATGTTGGAGTAGGTGATGTGCAGCTCCTCGAGGCGCGAGAACTTCTGGAAGATGGGGCCGATGGTGAGCGCGTTGAGGTGCGCGAGCGGCGCCGAGATGCGCAGCACCTCCACCTGCTTCTGGTCCATCATGGCGATGGGGATGGGGTCCTGCATGCCGCCCGCCGCGCACACCACCTGCCGCCGCCCGCGCAGGTCCAGCGAGCAGCCGCACCGCTCGGGGCACACGGCCCCGCCCCCGGGCGCCAGCGGCGCCAACAGCGCCAGCGCCAGCCACAGCGGCGCCAGCGCGCGCCTCAGACGCGCACGCGCCGCGGCCGCCATCTGCGCACACAGCGGAAACGGGCCGCGGTCAGACAAAGGCACGTCGAAGCACAGGACGAAATAACACTACGCGTAAGACTGACTGACTGATTAGAGAGTCCGGGCGCGCCGGCCCGGTGGCCGAGATCGCTAAGGCAGTAGTGTCGTAGTGATCTCGGACCGAAGGGTCGCAGGTTCGAGTCCCGCCTCGGGCATGGTTGTATTTGTGTTCGTCCTTTCACCCCTTATCATCAATCACCATGTCGTTTCATCCACATAGTTACCATACCGTTAACAGCAATAGTGGTCGCTAATGACCAAAGATGTTGATGCGACCTTAAATAAACCAATTAAAAAAAATAGAGTCCGGGCGCGTCAACTGCTATGGTCGCTACTCCCGTAAGGGTACTGCATGTTATTATCAAGGGAGGTGGCGGTGATCTGCAGGATGGAGGTTGATTGTTAGTGATTCCGGGTGCGTCAACTACCGAGGTCATTAGTCCCGTAAGTGTGGTGCACGTTTTTCATCGGGATGTGGCAGTGATCTTCCCCCGCTGCATGGCGAGATCCGGTGTCGACCTACTGTCGGTTTGCGGGATTTTCGCCAACCAGGTAACTCTCACCAGCGGGGCACCGCCCCAGCCGGGACAAACTCTAAGCTTCAGGACGGTCTTCCGGAATATGTGGTAGTGTAGTGCATGTTAGTGTAAGTGTGTGTATAAGTGGTGAGGATAGGAGAAGGAAAAGGTAGGAAAGATCGCGTGCGGCCCGTGGCCCGTTTGTTAGGGTACTGCTCTGGCATTCCCCTGGTGTTGATCGGAGAAACCACGGAAAACTACCGACCAGAGCAGCCGGCCGCTAGAATTCTCCTCCAGGCAGCGACTTATTTTGACCTAGCTCAAAAGCTAGTGTCGAAAATCCTACTGCTGTCGGGACTCGAACCTAGGACATCCCGGTTAGAGGCACTGCAGTGACATTAGTTGATGCACTGAGTCACCGCTCCCGGTACGGCGTCGAAATAATACTGTGTATTAGATGGTTAGTGATTCCAGGCGCGTCATCTTCTATGGCCATTAGTTCAATAAGAGTACAGCATGTTTTTATCAAGGGAGGTGGCGGTGATCTGCTGGATTGAGAGACCCGGAGCCGACCTACACGTCGGCTCGTGGGGTTTTCGCCAATCAGGTCTCTTCCACCAACGGGGCACCACCCCAGCCGGGAGAAGCTCTAAGCTCCCGACATGTATGGTACAGTTCATAAGAAAATTATTGGGAACGAGAAGGTAGACATAGCTGTAAAATGGCCACATCATTATCAAGTGTTGACTCTAAATTCATGGCACCGGGAAAGATTTTGAAAGCCCTTTTCAAAGATTTATGTTTAAAGTATTAGGAATTACAATGGGAAGTAATCGGCAAAACTATATCAAGTAAGAAACTATTCTGAAGCCACGTCTTCCAAATTCAAGTTTCAAAAACAAAAACAAGTAATCATTATGACAGTGAATTGGTCACTTCAATGTGAATTACTGTCACTTATTCGAAAAACTCCAACCCAGAATCCTGCGCTAAATGTGGTGCTATAGTGTCGACGCCGCATATTTGATGACGAGGGATTTGAAAATGCGAGAAACGTTCTGAAAATAGAAGCCAGCCTTTATACATTATTAAAATCTGTAGAAAGTTGCATTAAAATGTTGAAATTACAATAAATAAGAAAAGTGAAGAACAATAAAATAATGGTAAACTAGTTTTAGTTGTTTAATATATATGTACTGATGTAGATACAATAGAGGTGGCTGATGACCTGTATTGTTTTAATACGACGATAAATAAATAAATAAAAACATTAAATCACAATCACAAATAAATAAAAACATTAAACCAACAATGACTGATAACTTTTAAATGCATCGTCGGTTACTTCATGATTTTCAAATGATCGGTAAATGTTACATGGAAGTGTGTAGTACGTCTCTGCGTTGATCCGTATCGATTCGCTTAATACATCTGAACCAATTCTTTGAATTGATAAACACATCAAAAAGTTAGAAAAACGATTAAGCATTCTAACGAAAAGAATATATGTAATGTTTTGTATAAAAGACTTCATCTCCATAAGCGTGAATTGAACACAAATCGTTACTTTCGATAACATAGTATCATTGGCGTGAAATATACTGTATTCTCTTTATTTGAAGATGAAATTGCAATCGCTCCATTCATTAAAAAATCTACAATTTTTTTTTCTTTTCCAGTATTATACATGACCTTTTACGTAACAAAAAATCGTTCACGAAATGAAATCTTACGGCAGAGATTATAACATACATGCCATTTACGGTACAAATAATTGCGAAATCACATATTCAGTCCATCGCAGCGAGATAATCGTGTGTTGGTACCAGTAAACCGAACAGGCATTCACCGTTTTTCGAACAGATGTCAAATACCCGTGACGTCACAAGAAAGTTGTTTCGCAAAATCAAGTTTGATTCTCTTATAACTTTAAAATACAGTTATACCAAAAAATAACGTATGCAATTCGTTTAGAATGTTCCTTTATTGCATTCGCACGAATTGGAAAAATCACTTCTAATGTCGTACGTGTTCGTCACATGTACTCATGCAATAAAGCTCAACATTATACACTAGCTGCATAATATATTATAGTGGTCTTCCGTGTCAAAGCAAACGTTTCCTTACACTAGGAAACTGAAAGAACTAAACTTCACTCGTACAATACCTCAACACCAGCCGCCGCGAGCACCCCAGTTCAGTGACCACCACTCCAGCAGCGCTAGGTGAACGCAACGAGGCCTGGCGAGGCGTGGCGAGGCGGCGACGGCGGGGCAGGTCGGCGCAGGGGCACGCTGCGGGCGGGCGGGCGGCGCGTCGCGGCGTCCACGCGAGGAAATGCACGGGCTGCCTCTGGCGGCGGCCGTCGCGCCCCGCCCCCATCGCTCTTCCGGCGCGCGCCGCCCCCGCCGCCCCCGCCGCCGCCGCCGACTGATGCAGCACCCGATCCGCGATTTCCGACGGCTGCCCTCGCCCCGCCGCCGCTCCGTCACCCGCCGCCCTCCCCCCGGCACACTTCGCCACCCGCGCCGCACACTGGCCCGAAGCGCCACCGCAGGGCCACGTGGAGTCTGGGGAGGCGTAGAAACCTTTTCAACGGACAAAAGGTCGAATTTGGATAAAGAAAATCTGAAAAGAATGCGGACCGTGTGGTAGGAATTGGTGGGGTTTATCAGATGTCACGGAATTTCTGTGGTCTAAGCAGCTGTCCATGTACTGCATTGTACAAATTTCATAAAGATATGTTTTAATATATGATCAGAATGATAAGAAATAGTTGGTACGTTCATAACAAAATCGCCTTATTTTATATATGTTTGAACAGCCTATCCGTTCTTCTGGATCATCAGCCTATCCCGTTCTTTAGTGCCCTCCCCTCCCCAACACCTCCTCTTCTTCGCAGGTTTCGATGCAGTGGCCCATCGTCCTTCCTGTAGATAAACTATTCTACTTAGTGTTGGCTCGGTAGACACCCCCTTGATCGGCTTTCGGAGGTCACCAGAGCATTCTCGCCTTAACACCGTCAGCTATCGGGGCGGCAATGGTAATCTTAGTTTTACGTATTAATCGATTTCTGTTTTAACAGTACGTGTGCCATTGGGTGTAATTGAACACGGAACCATTTCAACACCGTTCTTTCCGTAACATTTTATTGTTCTTTTAAACTTAAGAATGATGTTTAAGGTCACAAATAAACCGGGAGCGGTAGCTCAGTGCATCAACTGATGTCACTGCAGCGCCTCTGACCGGGAGGTCCTAGGTTCAAGTCCTGACGGCGGGAGGATTTTCGACACTAGCTTTTCAGGTTGGTCGAATTCAGTCGCTGTCTGGAGGAGAATTCTAGCGGCCGGCTGCTGTGATTGGTAGTTTTCCGTGGTTTATCCGATCAACACCAGGCGAATGCCAGAGCAGTACCCTACCAAACGGGCCACGGACCGCGCGCGATCTTTCCTTCCTCTTCCTTGTCCTATCCTCTCCCCTTACACACACGCTTACACTAACATGCACTACACTATCACATATTCCGGGAGACCGGTCGGGAGCTTAGAGCTTGTCTCGGCTAGGGCGATGCCCCGCTGGTGGGACAGTCCTGGTTAGGGGAAACCCCACTAGAAGACGGTAGGTCGGCGCCGGATCTCGCCATCCAGCGGGGGAAGATCACCGCCATCTCCCGCGAAAAAACAACAACATGCACTACACTAACGAGACTAATGACCACAGTAGTTGACGCGCCCGGAAACACGAAAAAATCAATCAATGAATCAGTCACAAGTAAGACCGTTCCTATTGTTTCTAAGTCCTCATAAAAAAAGCAAAAGTAGGGGGCGTTCTCTGCTTTGCCACCTAGCACCAGTGTAGCAGAGGACCACTGTGTGCCCCGCCCCCCGGTCCAGATGGCCCCGCTGTGCTTCCGTTCCGCTGTCCCCCACCCCAGCGCAGGCGCTCCACTGCGCGATTTAATGCCCAGCGCGACGGCGATTTCGGCTGTTTAAACGGCCGGTCTGCGGCTTGTAGGGCGCGGGCGAGGGCAGCTGCGGGGGTCGCAGCGGACAAGATGGCAAGCGGCGCTGACGCCACATTCGGCAATGGGGAGGTTTCCAGACTCGATATTCCCAGTGGCGGAGGGAGTATTCACGATGTTGGGTACTGACGACCTTCCTTTCTGTGGTGTTGGGAGATAAAGTTTTTATATTTATGTTGTCTTGTCCCTATGCCCAGGGTTAACCAAATCTACTGTGTTTCACATCGCTGTCCAACGAATTAATGAAAGAACAGAAAACCATATGCATTATGCAAGCATGCCTTTTACATCTCGTTTTAATTGGATTGTAAAAACAGTACGTACTTGCGTAACATTATTGCGTACGAAAACACCGCAAAAACATTGATAAGAAACGAGTTGCTCCAGCATTCTTCTATGGAATCTGCTATTAAACTTGTTGCTGTTTCAGAGAAATAATAAAAACGACCTCCTCCCAGTTACTGGAATGACCAGACATAATTAATTACATAGTTAGTTCGTTTGTTTTTCAGGACAATGGTAATATCAAATCCTTAACCGATTTCTACCACATGTGATATTAATCGAAACATTCGTTGAATACGATAATATTGACTGAAGATTATGTTTTGTATATAGTGTTATGTTCATTGATTGGATTTTGTGATAATAACTCACAGTTTTCCTATTCCAGAAATTTGCAACATTTTACTGTAAAGTATTCATAGAACAGGGCTACACTATTTCAGAGATTGTGCAAACCAGTAACGTTTTCACATACATTTGACACAGATAACGTTACCATTCCTTCAAAAAGTTCTAGGCGGCTTTTTTTTAAACACTCAATGCCTTTCTGGTTAGCCCTTTAGCAGTTTCTAGCATTTCTAAGAACGGCCTCAGCAACGTATTTGCTCTGTTCATTTCTCCGCGCAATTTCTAGCGGCGGAGGCGGGAACGGGCGCGTGTGGAGACGGGGTGGCAGTTCCGTTGCTCGGCCTGGTGGCGGTCGGGTCGCCTCTTTATGATCTCCACCGTACGATGGCCGCGAGCGCTCGGTCCTTTTCCGGTCTATTAAAACTGTTGGCGCGCCTCCCGGTCGCCGCCCCCGCCGCCACCGCAGATCTGCAACCTGATAAGGGCCCCGCTATTGCGATACGCCGCTGTGGCTCTTAAATGGGAGCTCTGCCCTGATTCGCGGGATTTACAGCGTACTACGTTACCCGTCCCCAGACACAGAAAAATCGTTGCTTCGGAGGCGACCCACCGGTCGTTAGAACTCGTGCGAGATTCGCCAACATGCTGGAGTTCGTGGGATTATAAAGTGGAATCGGTTTGCTTTTTAAAGCAGAACATTCTGTGGTTGTGTTTATAATAGTTCTGATGAAAACAAGACATGGGCAATAGTGTGGACTTTTCTAAACGCATGTTACACAATGGTATTCAGACATGAAAAACCAAATATCAATATTCTCTCTTAACGCACATATACAGACAGAATCACAAAATAAACATGTGACTGACCCTGCACTATTACATTTACGGTTCATTGCATGCTTACCGGCGACTAGCTTTAGTTCATTTCCTTGATGAAACGGCTAAGCTGTTTTGCAGCTCGCAAAACAGTCGAGAATCGTCAAATATATATGTGTTTATCTCGAGAAACGAAACTCAACTCTTTGAAGAACCTCCCCGTATTCAATTCGGAAGACTACTTATAATCAAGTTAGACACCATCAACCAATGAAAAGCGTGTTTGTAAAATTTTCTTTTTCTTTAAGAACTATCCTTAATTCCAACAATGGTAAAATGTTAACAGATGAGAAATGACGCGAAAAGAAAAAGTTCAAATGTTGTTTCTCACCTTCGAATAACAGGTTCAACTATCCTGCTATCGACTCCAAAAAGGCACAGCACGAACCAGCGAATAAAAATATTTGCTTTCTACGCACTGTGTACATATTTGGTCGTTCATCAAAACTTTCCATAAATGTTGTGAGAAGAACGTCCGTCACTCCGAAAAAATCAGATGCCTTGAACGCAGAAATGTCAGTAAACTGTTCTAATCAGCTGGAATAAGTATTACTGCTAAGATTTATTACCGTGAAATATCAATTTTTTTACATAAAAATTAAATTGTATTGAGTCGAATTTAATTAAATTTTATCTTAATTAATCTAAATAATTATTTCTCCTTAAGAGACCTCTCTAAGACGAACATGAGATTAATTCTAATTTTTCAAGGCGTTTTCTAATCTCTTAATGCAAAATATGCAAGTGAAGCTCGAAAAAATGTCAATTGTAACAGTATGTCATTTTCACCTTATTACCGACTATCAATGAGCTGGAATGAGGTTGGTATTCCATAAATCTATATCAGGTGTCAAGGAAGTTATAACACGAACTACTTCAGTAAATAATTGACAATTAACACATAAACGAATACTTTATGTGTTAATTACCAATTATTATTAATTATCAATTAATAATTATCAGTTATTCTTAATTGTACATTTACCACCTCATTTCACTAAAACAGAAACTCGAAAAATCCTGAAATACGGAAAATATTCAAAATGTAGCATGCATTTGCTCCCCTTTATTTATTTATGATCGCATCAACATCTAAGTCATTAACGACCACTATTGGAGTTAACGTTATGGCAACTGTGAAGATGAAACGATATGGTGATGATGAGTGAAAGGACGAACAAAAATACAACCACGTCCGAGGCGGTACTCGAACCCGCGACCCTTCGGTCCGAGATCGCTACAACACTACTGCCTTAGCGATCTCGTCCATCGAATCGGGCCTTATATTTTTGGATAAGTAATGTAGGGTGGTTACCAAACGGAAACGCCTGACTCGGAATTTGACCCCGTTTGAACTTCCGGGTTTTGGCAGAGCCTCCGCCAGGCAGCTTCGGAGCATCTTGCGGTCGCCGCTCCGCGTCGGGCAGCCGTCACGCTTGACGTGAAGATATCAGCGCGCGGGCGTCCCCATCGCCCCCGCCCCGCCCCGCCCCTCCCCTCCCGGGGGATTGGTTTTGCGGGCGCGTCGCCCCCGCCCGCTCACACGAGCCCGCGCGGGCGCCCCGGCGGGTTGCGGCTGACGGCCGATGATGAATGTGGAATGCGCGGCCCCGCCCCCTCTCCTTTCCCTCCGCTTCCCCTCCGCCACACTCACCTCCCCGCCTCACCACTTGCCCTTTCCAGCCACTACCCCGATGGCACACTTCATCCTCGCCACCCCCATCACTTCGCCTCTCCTTCGGTTTTCCTTCGCTTTCTTGTCACACGTCTTCTTCTCTTTCTCTCCGTCTCCTCCACATCCCCTTCTTCAGTACATTGTTTCCCCTTTCCCTCCTCTTCCCTTCCGCTATCACCCCTTTCCCCTGCACCCAATCACTTCCCCATCATATCCCTTTCTTTTCCAGCCACCTCCCCGTTGCCTGTCCCCACCTTCGCCACCTCCCCACCTCTTCGCCCCTATTTCTCTTTTCCTTCGCCTTCTTGTCACACGTTTTCTTCTCATTCTCTCCGCCTCCTCCACATCCCCTTCCTCGCCACATGCACTCCTCTTCCCCTCCGCCATCACCTCTTGACTTCTCCCATTCCATTCCCCTGAGCCTCAATCCCCTCCCCTTCCTCCCCACCTCACCTCTTCCGTTTCCAGTCGCCTCCCTGATGCTCTTTCCTCCTCCCTAGCCCCCCTCCTTTCTTTTCCTCCGTCTTCTTGCCACACCAAGACTTCTACTTTTCTCCTACGCATCTTTCCCACATCCCCTCTCCTTGCCTTTCTCTCCGTCTTCACGTCGCTCTACTTCTTTTTCTCTCTGCCTCCTCCATCTTGTTTTCTAGCTACATTCTCTCCCCTTCCCTTCGCCCCCCCGTCACACTAACTCTTTTTATATTTCTCTCCACCTCCTTCACATCGCATCCCCTTCCCATTCCCTTCGTCTTCCCGTCACACCAACTCTTCTCCTCCGCCTCTCACCGCATCCCCTCCCCTTCCCTTATCACCACGTCACACCCCGTCCCTTCCCACCCATCCCCGCCCGTGCGAGAAGGCCCATACGCCCCTGAAAAGTTCACGAAACTGTTTTTTTGAAACACCATCTCGTTGTTGAATGTTTACGTTCCCGGCGAATTGTGAACATTATTGCATTTGTATGTGGTAGTGCTTCAAATGATTTACAATGATTTTTCTCGAAAACTCAAAAGAAATTAATGAAAATTAGCTCAAAATTGTGCATTTTCACAAACGCTCAGGAGAAATTTTCTTAAAAAGTCTTTCATATTTTTTAACGAAAATTGGCGTATAGTATCAAGTTTTACTCTTCTATAATATTCTTAAAATCATATTACAAATCTATTATTAGGGATCCGTGAAATGCTTCAAAAGTGACAAATGTACTTTAGGCGTCAATAGATGCAGCTGGGAGGAGGGTGGGGCAAAATCCAAAAGCTGCTCAGACCCAAGAAATTAGAAAACTATCTAAAACAAAAAGGTCTGTGCCATTCTTTATCATCGCAAGTTAAGTATATTTTAAACGACTGTACCTATTTGTTTATTCAAATAATTTAAAGGTATTAATTTTTTTACATTTAATTCACAAGTGAGTTTACATATTTGTTTTAATTATTTTTCATTGCAATAAATTTAAATATTATGGTCGATTCAGCGCCAATTAAATCTATTTTATGTACCAGTTACGGAATTTTAAACTCGGAAATGTTGATTTGGTTTTAGATTTAAGGGAATATGGGTTATGTAGTAATTTGAAATACAGTTAAAGAATGGAGACCACCTGGACTCATCTTTTGGCTTTTTAAAAATTGTATCCTAATGAACTATAGTGCGTGAGACTAAAATCATTCAAATAGATTCCATGATGTTCTTTTGTTTTCAAAGAATTTCAAAATTGTGTTCGATAGTACCATTTGTTTAGTAAAAATAATATTTGCAATCTCTGGGTTATTTTGACACCTATTAAATGCAGGATACAGTTTGCTATGCATGGTCTTTTAGAAATATATTATTTTCATAAATGGGAATAACTACATTTTCCGTGAAATCCTCGTTTGGAATTCATACTGGAATACTATTTATGAAACTATATTTAATCATTAAGTTTATATTGTGCGTCCAATGCCGAATAGATGATACTGCGTACTAATAAACAGAATGTTTCATATTATGGAACACACCAAATGAGAATATGATAAGAAGAAAACTGCATATTAAATTACGCATTTTAATGTAATGCATTTTATTAAAAAAAACAAAACAAGAGATACATGTATTGTTTTCCCCTAATAATCTGGAGTGTATTTTCTGATGGATTCCTTTTGATTTAAAAGATAGAAAAGTCACTGCATATTTGATCTACAATAGATTCTAATAATTTATTTTTGCTTGACAGTATGCAGTACATATAATGAAAATAAGTAATATGTCGTTAGTTTTAGGAAAATTTGAAAAGTGACGCAAAACGTAGTTTGTAAACTTGGCTTTGTGCATTTAATAAATTTCAAAAAAATTAAATAGATTAATGCTGAACCTGAAAAGTTAATTATTTTCTCAAGGCCTACATTCAATAACCATCGTGATATGATCACCTAGTTCAAAATTTGACACCCTAACAAAAATAAAAATAAGTTAATAATATAAACATTTCCGGTTTGTAATAAGATGAATAGAAAATTTATCTCTTTCCTCATACATGTCGTACACTGATCTCCCTTTCAAAACTCTGTCAAACGCGAAATGAACCATACATCCTAGAATTCTGTTACCATCCAGCAGTTTTCGAAAAGGGTATCTTTCATCTCTCGATGTCAATCGATTTCACACGGCAACACATGGTGCGTTTGCCATTGGCAACAGTGAGGCGTGATTTGATACTAAATGGTGGATGTTTCAACACGAAACGATTTGTAATTGTAAACGTCAATTTTAAATTGATGTAGGAAGTATACTTCAGCATGGGTGATAAAACGAAAATACATCGTAGTATGACTTACTTATGTGTGTCACGGACATGGGGTGAAATTAAATTATTCTATTATAACAGTGAGGTGAGCAAAGTTATTTCGAAAGTTCCTTCGAAAGCATGTCAGATACGCACGTCTGGTGGAAAAGTTCCTAACTCAGCGCGCCTCGGACCCGCACCCCACGCTCGGCCCCAGCTTGATTCTCTTAATTTTCAGATGAGGCCGCAAGCGACAATGATAAAATTCATGACTTGATTGATTGATTGATTCATGTTTCCGGGCGCGTCAACTGCTCTGGTCATTAGTTAGTGTAGTGCATGTTTTTTTCTCGGAAGATGGCGGTGATCTTACCCCGCTGCATGGCGAGATCCGGCGCCGACCTACCGTCGGCTACTGGGGTTTTCCCCTAACCAGGACTCTCGCACCAGCGGGGCACTGCCCCAGTCGGGACAATCTCTAAGCTCCCGACGGGTCTCCCAGGATATGTGGTAGTGTAGTGTAGTGTAGGGTAGTGTAGTATTAGTAGTGTAGTGCATGTTAGTGTATGTGTGTAAGGGGAGAGGATAGGACAAGGAATGGAAAGGACAGATCGCGCACGGTCCGTGGCCCGTTTGATAGGGTACTGCTCCGGCATTCGCCTGGTGTTGATCGGAGAAACCACGGAAAACTACCGATCAGAGTAGCTGGCCGCTAGAATTCTCCTCCAGACAGCGGCTGAATTCGACCTAGCTGAAAAGCTAGTGTCGAAAATCCTGCCACCGTCAGGACTCGAACCTGGGACCTCCCGGTCAGAGGCGCTGCAGTGACATCAGTTGATGTACTGAGCTACCGCTCCCGGTTTCATGACTTGACACTCCTTGGCGTACGCATAGGTGGATGGGTCATGTTTAGTGATAATTAGTGTGTGATGGACTGATCAGATGCACAGCAGCGCCTACACCAACAAGGAAAGTATAGCGTAACACGTGGCACGCTCTAACGGGAAATTTGTGCGAGCTGTTGTGCAATTTAATCTGAAATAATAGTATACAAAACGAAACCTTCCCTCTCCAGAAACTACAGCTGTTATATCAAGTCTTTAGTTGTCAAATTCAACATGATTCAACGTCTTAAGAGCCACAGGGCTTTCCTCCCACCGAGGGCTCGGGCAGCGGTCACTTGCCCGAAAAGCGAAAGGCAGTAGAAGCCGGTGGAGCGCGGAAGGGCTGCCACCCCCATTGTAGGGCGCGTCGCTGCGGCCCTTGTGCAAGCCTGCTCTAACCACTGCCACCAACCCAACCTCACTCCACCTGCCTCACTCTCAATCCTCACTTACTACCAAACAGAAACAATCGAACCTCGAAGGATTTGCCGCATCATTCCTCCATTGACTTTATTCTTCCACTTTTCCCCCTTTCTCCACAGCACACACTTGCAGCCGTGTCGGTTCCACCAGCCCATCGCCTGCCATTTCGGCAGCACGAACTTCCAACATGCGTGTCACCTTCGCCCTGTGACTGCCATATTCAGCTCCACAGGCCGCCTCCCCCCCCCCCAGCAACTGTCATTCCGCCGGCACTTGCCCTCCATCCTCCGCCCCCGCCCTCTGAAACACTTGACAGCCAATTTGGCCTACAGGCGTTCCCGCACTCCGCCCGCGCCTCTTGTTTGGAATCGCTGTTCGCGAGAAGTGGAGACGGCAGGGCGCTGCTGTTCTGTCATTGCAGCGTCGAGCCGGAGCGTTCCGATGACATTAAACGTCAAGAAAAAAGAAACGGCCGGAAATGTATTTAAATGAATACGGCAAAACATGAGAGAAACGATGTTGAAATATGTAATTGAAAACGTTGATTGGGTTTTAAACAAGGCTTTCAGCCCTTCGCGGTCTCGACATGAGGGATATATATTTTTTTGCTGAGAGTGGCAGGGTAATCGCATTTAATTTGAGTAGGATTTCAGCAAATCAGGAATTCTTACAGTATTTTCTCTGATACATTCAGGCATCCGTTGTCAACAGTAAATAGGATCTCTGCAGATAACATAATTAATACGACATAGAGTCCACAAACAAGTAAATTCAAGACAACTTTTCTACAATGCGGGTATCTACTATATCTTTCTCTATTAGAATGTGTTAAGGTTCACTGTGAAATAGATGAGAAGAAAATGATACGACACGAACTTCTGAACAACTTCATTGAAATTTTGTAAGTTTTGGAACTTGCAGTTAAAAGTCACGGTTGTTATAGTATTTGTTTGATTCAAAACATACGCTTTGCATGTTTTTGAATTATTTCCGTTGGCATTTATTCTAGTTATTTAATTTTTAATGATATTGTCAAAATGACATTTGTGAAAAACGTTTAATTTTAGTATAAACGTTACACTTATAAACATTAACTCTTCGGAATCGATTTGTTTCGTTCATTTTCCTTCCTGTTAAGAATGAACGTGCATTTGGCTTCAATACTTCATGGAATCACGAACAATATTTTGTTCTTACCTGCAAAACAGACACATCGCGGAAATATCGAAGTTAACAGGTGATCATTATTTTAAAATATTTTATGATATTGTGAACAGAACTACTACGAGGCTTTTCGGTAATGCTTATACCACTGGAAATAATTAAGCGTGCAACATTTTTATTTCAATCGCCAATGAAAACTTTCAATTCGTTAATTTCAAAACATCATTTGCGAATTATTCCACTATTGCACACCATTAAACACTTTTAACTGCAGAAAACGTTAAATAATGTTTAGGTTACGTTTACTTGAAGTCTAAAAGCTTGCATCAGTGCGTTCCGTATAAAATATTATTTTCATCACTAGCGGGTGGATTTTAATGAAATATCTTATTTTTACCACTTTAGAGCCATGCCGTTTGGTATAGAAATTAATTTTATTATGAAAAAAAGGAAATTACCCATTTTTATACGTCATGTTTTTGCATTTGTCGTTGATTTCGACTAATAAATTATTATTTATCTTTTACCGACTTTTTTGCTGATTTTAATATCATTTTAATGATATTTGCTTCAAATAATACTTACAACAAATGTAACAAACATTCTCCACAGAATTCCTGAGTAGCCTACTCGATTTCTTCGCTCAGAAATTGTAATGTCAGCCGTTGTGGTTAGGTAATCTAAAGTTCCTGTGGCGCCTATAAGCGCCATTGTTGATTCAGCCGATTTCAGAATAAGTAAAGACAGAAATTTCCTCGTAAAGAGCAGTCCAAACCAAAAGTTTGAAAGCCGAGTTTACTTGAACGAATACAAGAAGCCTCGATTACATCATCCAAAAGTTTGAGTGTTTCATCCGAATTGGTTTTGAACACATTTTTTTGTCTTTTTTCTTTCGTTTGGGGCCTTTTCAAAACATTTTAAGAGCATTTTATTGACCATTTTTTGCGATGTTTTAGGTCATAAAAATCCGCCCCCTATTCATCATAAAGAAAATAGACAAGATTAGATATATAGAAATAAAAATAATAATAGACAAAATAAATGTCTAAAATCATTATCATAAAAACAAAAAACAACAATATTTCTAACATGCACGGTCTTTAATCAAACATACGAAGTTTTAATTTTGCAGTTTTAATTTTCCTTAACCAAAATAGCTAGCTTTTCCTTTCCACAGATCGAGGTTTAATTTAAAGAGCTGCTCTAAATCTGTCAGGTCATAGATACAGGGCTGGGGTGCCCCAAGCGGAGGGAGAGGGCGATGATGTGTCGGCGCCCGCCGGGTCGGAGCGCAAGAGGGAAGAGCGGGGAGGGGCGGGGAGGGGCGGGAAGGAGCGGGGAGGGGAGGGGAGGGGCTGGGAGTGGCGGGGAGTGGCGGGAGGGACGAGGATGGGAGGGGCGGGGAGGGGTGTTGAATGGCGGGGAGGAGAGGGGTGGAGATGGGACACGGGCGGGAAGACGCGGGGAAGACGGGGTGACCGTATTTCGTGGCCGATGGGTAGGGCGGGGATGGGGGCCACGTCGACGCACAGGAGGCCCGGGGCACAGCGGTCGTGCCCCCTCGAGCTCGAGCGTAAACAGTTGAACCGGGGCGCCCCGCGGGGTCCGTTAAATGACTCCGGAGCCCCTGTCCCCATAAACAAACAAACGGCCACCGCCGCGCGCCGCCTCCCGCCTCCCGCCTCGAGAAGTGAAGGTGCACCGCAGTCGGAAGGAAGCGATTTCGCAGAACTCTCGCTCTTGGTTTCCTCTTTTGGCGGATCTCTCGATACTATACACCCGTGCCCTACTAACTGAAGAATGCAACTGAACAGTACATCGAAATACAGAAAACTCAGCATTCAATTAAAATCGTAATACTCATTTTTTGTGGACGTTTCGTCAAAATAAATTTGACCTATACAGAATAGGCAGAAATCAATTCAATTTTTGGTCATTGTGAGGCTAGCTAGCAATAATATATTACAATTACACAATTTAAATAATAAAAATAAGCCAATTTTTGTATCAATTAACAGCATCCATCGCAACAAAATACAATATCTCTGACCAACTACGTTTATTTCTTTCAAAACATGAAAAATGTAGTCGAATTTTCATTTGTAACAAACACAATTGTATTGTTATCTCTCGGACCAACTTACCATACACAGATAAAAGAAATAATGAAAAGACATAGAAATTAGTATTTTTGAAGATTTCAATTAATTGGTTCTAGCTCATATCGGTGCGATGCATTTGCAAGAAAATATCCAGAGGCAACATTTATAAATTTCACAACGCAGTATACTCTTGATAAAAAGAGTGTCATTTTCTCTATTACTTTCCAGATACATCTAATCCGGGAGTCCATTGAGAATGAATAATATTGGCATGAGACTGCATTATTTGATTGCGTTTATATCTCTGAGATATCCCCAATCAACAATAAACGAAACATAAAAGATTGATGCTTTAGAATCCAACTCCCTCTAATGTGAAAAGGCAAATTACGTAGTCTTCACTTCACTACAGGTCTTCATTATATCTAAATTGCTTTTTCCGAACACAAAGTACACTCTGGACAGTGAAAATCTTGTTCTCACTAATGCATCAATATTTTTCCAAAGAAAGAATTGACATTGAAAAGTGTTTCAGTGAAATTTGTAACTCATAATTCAGAAACCTAGTTTCTTATAAATATTTATTTACGAACGTTACAAAATTTAAAGAAAATTATGGTATGAATTGATGGAAACATATGAATATTTTTAACTAAAAAGCCTATGGATTGCAAAGAAAGATTTGGAAAGTTGTTTATTACAAATTAAAGATATTATACAACAGAATTTAAGAAAATACATTTTTACAATGGTTGCAAATTAAGAGGATGACCAATGCAATTACAATAGGTGTGGCTTCCTCTTAGGTGATTCTCCTTTCAGCCTCACACGCTACCCTAAAATATCGTGGTCGTTGAAACAGACACTACGAGAACCACCCAACACGCACCGCGCTAGTTAATCTGACAAGACGATCAGCGATTTCCGGCCTGTTCCATGTCGGTGGGAATCACAAATACGTTCTCGTAAGTCGCCCGCGCCCGGCAGCCCACAAGCGCGACTGGCCGGCGGCACAGGTTCGACCCACCGCACGTCATTACAGCGTAAGCGAGCCATTAGCTGCGGCGGCGGCGGCGGCGGCGGCGGTGGCGGCGGCGGCGGCAGCAGCAGGGGCTCGTAATCGCCACCGGCCGAGCTGCGATACGCGACAAATGCCGATCGCCGCACGGCCCGGCATTCCTCGCACGCGTGCGGCCGCCGACATGAAATAAAGGCGCTTTTTTTTCGCGTTAATGGGGCGTCTAACGCATTGCGGCGTAACGAGGAGTCGTTTTCTTCGTCAAAAACGCTCCTTACAGGCGTCACAAACGGTCGCTCGTGTTTACGACGCCTCCGAGCACTCTGTTTGCACAACGAAAATACTTCATTTGGGTTCGTTATGTATTTTCTCTGCTAGCCCCGCGCTACACGATTCGACACGAGGACACTTTTACGGTCGGCCGAGAAGGCACTTCCAGCTCGTTGTTTCCGTTCGTCAAAACGAACCCTTCAAGAGCATCTAGAACACAAGAATAAAGCCTTTTATGTTGGAGGACGACTCGAACGTGACTTGGACGAGCACTTCCGCGGCCAGTTGGCTTTAGCCAATAAAAATCACATTCTGCCCAATAATACACCACAGTGTAGACCGATTTATATGCCACTCGATCATCCGCCGCGGGGCGACCCGCTTCCAGGTCCTACACCGCGATAAAAATCCGCTCCCAAACTCCCGACGCCGGTCGGCAGGCCTCGTAAACGAGCAATAATAATTCGTCGCTCTCTGAACGAGGCCAAGTATAAAACGCTCGTTACGGCTTTAATATCGCGGCGTATGGGGTGGACTCTTTCTCTGGCCCCCTCGCGCCCGAAGGAATGCGCGGAGCCGTGGCCGCCGCCGAGTGACCGCAGGGGTTCCGCAAGGTCCCGGTCGGCGGCGGAGGGCGATCGCGCGCGCGCCGCCGTGCAGAGCTGGGCTGCGGGTGCGCGGAGCGTGGGGGTTCGTCGCGGCGACTTTTTTATGAGGCGCGTTCGCGGTCGCGGCGGCGGGGGCGGGGGCTGGCGGCGGGTGCAGGCCGCGGGGGCGGCAGCGGTCGCCGTAACCACTGCTCGTTTCCGGGCGTCGGCTTTACGCGAGTCGTAAACTCCACGCGGCGGTGGGTTTCCGTCCTCGACGTCCCCGTCGCGTCGACCCGGTGGCGGCGGCGGCGGCGGCGCGCGGGTCGGACAATGCGAAGGACGCCGCCCGCCGCGCGTCGTCGGGATGCCTACTCTGCCGCAGGCGCCGCCGGCCGGCGCTCCGCCGCGCCGCACTTCCGGCGGAATTCGTTGCAGGCGTGACGGCGGTCGTGGCGGTGATCGGCTATTCGGCGGCTGGATTTGTTGCTTCCCTAGGCCTAATTTGGAGCGAAGGCGTAGAACCGCGAAATGCGTGTTTTAAAGGGGCTTTCTGAAGTCTGTTGGTATTTTAAAGCACTCTAACAAAATGTTAGTATGCTTATGTTAGTAGAAAAATGTATTGAAATTCACGTGCTATAAAAATAATTTGTTAAGGAAAAAGAAAATAAATTGTGTGACCATGTGGCGATGACAATCTTTTTTCTATATTTTGTTTGTTTTTGTTCTAATAGTTGTGTGATAAAAAGTTTTAGGTAACCAACTACGCATATAAATAGTGAGTAATTTTTTAGAAAAAAAGAATAATTCTTCAAATTACATGATTAACATTTTCAGCAATATTTACATGTTTTGCAACAAAAGAGTATGTGGTTAACAAATTTAAGAAGTTTCAAAATACATATGACAACATTCATCCGAATGTTAAAACTTCACAAACTTATGAAGTAATTCTCAAAAATAATTAAATATAGGGTTTTCAATGGTTGCATTTATCTCTGCTTCATTTTTTTTGTTATTTAAGGTCGCATCAAAATCGAAGTCATTAGTGACTTAACGGTATGGTAACTATGAAGATGAAACAATATGCTGATGATAAGAGGGGAAAAGACGAACAGAAACACAATCATTCCCGTGGCGGGACACGAACCCGTGATCCTTTCATCCTTCTCTACGACACTACTGCCTTTCTGCTTCATTTTATTTCCTTAAAGCAATTAAAATGTTAAACGTCAACACGCAGGAAATACTTACCAACAAAAATAAGCATATCTACTTTATTGAAATATTATTTAGGTATGTATGTATGTATGTTAAAACATAACAATTTCGCGAATTGCAAATCGGAAACGAATTATCCACACACATTTGAAGATTCTTGTACAATTAGAGATACACTATCGTGATTACTATTGCTAAACTGTAGGAAAATCTCTCGTGAAGCAATACGCGTACAATAAGGCTGACATCAAGATGTGCCCGAGTGCTGTCGGGGAGTACCGCAGGGATCGTGCTCGCGCTCTCGCCGGGCGCCTGCCGGTGCTGCGCGAAGCAGCTGCTGCGTCATCAGCGCGCATATCCAGAGCGATTTTTAAGCGCCGAGAAGACAGGCAGACGCACCTGGCGCGGCCGTTGGCTTTTAGGGCCTCTGGCCCGGCGGCCGCCCCTTCGACGCCCGCCCGGCCCGGCCCGACAGGCAGCCGCCGGGCGGCCGGCGCTGCTAACGAGCTGGGTCAGGCGCCGGGGGCGGAGATAGGGGCGGGGGCGGGGGGGGGGCTGGGTGGTATTGAGTTTGACGGTTACGATAGCGGGGGAAGCGGCGACGCGGGGGTTAGGGAGACGGCGGAAACAAGGGAGGCAAGGGTAGAGGAAGCAGCAATGCCTCTGGGTCGGCGAGAGCGGCGGCAGAGGAAAGGACAGGAGATACGTGGGTTCTGAGGGGGAGGGAGGGCTCTGAGACGGGTGCTGGCGCAAAGGGAAGAGTGACGAGAGAGATAAAAGTACAGAGTAATGAAAGTGGTGAAAATCATAGGAGCTTTGAGAGAAGATAATAAGTTAATGGCCAATAAAAGTGTAAGAGAAAGAGGTCCGTAAGCGAAATGAGGTAAATGAAAAAGAAAGTTTTGTGAGGAGCGTGACGACTCAAAGAACAGTGTGATGGAATATATGAAAGTGCTGAAAATGATGAAAGTGATGAGAATGACAGAAACGGAGTTAGAAATGAATAGAGTAAAGGGCAGAGAAGGGGTAAACGCAAGGGAGGTGAGGGAAGTGAGGAAGACGAGGAGGTGAGCATGGTGCGGATTGCGAAAACTGTGAGGAATGAGCGGGGAAGGTGGAGATGGCGCTGAGGTTGGTTGCAGTAGCGAAGACAAAGAGGGAAGCACAGAAAGGAACCGGCGATAGCAGTGGAGGCAGGAGAGAGTCGAGCTGTAGGAAGGCGGCAGCGGGGTCAGGAAGGCAGGCAGGGCGGTAGGTAGGTGGGTGGTGGGCGGGTTAGAGGCAGGGCCCACGCGGGAGCGTAGCGACGGAAGTGGAGGGGGGCGACGGGGCGCGTCCGGGAGGCACGTCCGCGCAAAGGGACACCGCCCCCTCCCCCCGTCCATCCCCCTGCCCCTGTCCGCCGCTTCCGACATGGTCTCCTCGCTGCTCTACTTCGCCCGCCCATAAGCGCCCTCACGACAATGTCACCTCGCCCGCAAGGGCGCGACCCGCTCCCAGAGCAAGGCCATTCACTTTGTCACAGTAATTGGAGAAAATCAGAATACGGAGTTAGAAGTGCTGCCAGTGACATTAAAGAAAACAGTCGCAGATGAACAAATCTATTCATGCTTGGATTATTATCATCCACCGAATTTAGGAAACTATCATATACTTAATTTTTATGTTTTGTCTGTTTTACTTTCACGGCAAAAACAATTGCTTAACATACGGACAAAAAAATTTCTTTCTACCCAATTTACATTTTCTTTAAACGGCAATTACCCGAAAAAACATTTATCTAAAAAAATATGAAGTCTCATGCGAATTAATTGAATTAAGTTGTAAGCTAATGAAACAAACAGTTAAAACTAAGCAAGAAATAAATGTGACATAATTCCCTCGCGGAATGAACTACAGAGCTTTACCTGGTGTTTCGGACGATCTGCGCAAGGTTTTCTGGAATGTTGTTTACGGTCTCTTAAATTTAGAAAAACAGATTCATTGGAATTTAATACAAAGGCAATTGTAATGAAAAATGTGTGTATTTTGTTCAATGATAAATCTAAAAGGGAGTGATTGTTCAATTTGAACGAATAATTTGATTTATTGTAAAATTATATCATTTGTTCGATGCCCAGATAATGAGTTTTTTCTGTGTACATTCCCTGTTTTTTATAGGGAAAACATTTATGTTGTTACGGAAAATATATTTTCGACTTCTTTCATAACCTTTTATTATTTTTCTGAACCTTTTTGCGCCGTATGTTTAGGGTATAGTTTCGTTTGGTTGGCTTTTTTCGTGTTTCCGGGCGCGTCAACTGCTTTGGTCATTAGTTCCGTTCGTGTAGTGCATGCTTTTTCGGGAGATGGCGGTGATCTTTCACCGCTGGATGGCGAGATCCGGCGCCGACGTACTGTCGGTTAGTGGGCTTTCCGCCTAATCAGGACTCTCCCGCCAGCGGGGCACCGCCCCAGCCGGGACAAGCTCTAATCTCCCGACCGGTCTGCCGGAATAAATGGTAGTGTAGTGCATGTTAGTGTAAGTGTGTGTATAAGGGGGAGAGGATAGGACAAGGAAGAGGAAGGAAAGATCGCGCGCGGTCCGTTTTTTAGAGCACTGCTCCGGCATTCACCTGGTGTTGGTCGGAGAAACCATGGAAAACTACCGATCAGAGCAGCCGGCCGCTAGAATTCTCCTCCAGACAGCGACTGAATTCGACCAAGCTGAAAAGGTAGCGTCAAAAATCCTGCCGCCGTAGGGAGTGGGAACCTAGGACCTCCCGGTCAGAGGCGCTGCAGTGACATAAGTTGATGCACTGAGCTACCGCTCCCGGTTTTAGGGTATATAAAAAAGAAGACGAAAATTGATCAATGAAAATGTATATGAAATAAAAAGAAGAGAACTAAAATTAACATACTGTTCCTCTCATATAAACCACCAGAATATTAACGGATTGAGATAATAGAGCATTTAACTTCTTTCACTGCAGTGCCTCTCACCGCAGGTTCCTAGGGCTCGATTCCCGACACTGGCAGGATTTTCAACATTAGCTACATAGATCGATTTCATCCGCTATTTAGAGAAGGATTCTAACAGTAAGTTGCTCTGATCGATAGTTTTTCGTAGTTTCTCTTAACAATACCAGGTAAATGTAGAGCAGTAAACAAACAAACAGGTCGTGGACCGTGCACGAACTTCCTATCCTCTTCCTTGTTCCAGCCATTCCTCTTTCTTAAACACACACACACGTATAAGCACTACACTACTACACATCGAGAGACCAATCGAAAGCTTCGAGTTTGTACCGCCTGGGATGGTGCCCCTCTGGGGGATACATTTTGAAGGAGAATTCCCCACAGCCTATGTGTGGGTTGGCAGCAAATCCCACCATTCTGCCGGGGTAGAACACCGCCAACTCCCGTGATAAAACAAGCGCAAAATTTCCGGGATTAACTATCTTAGCCGTTGATACGCCCGGAAACACGAAATAATAAATCACTCGTTCAAACATTCGATAGATTATACTAATATTTCTATCATGCGAAACAAATTATTTCTCTTTAAATGTCACAATGTTATTTTAGTTTTCTTTCATTCATTTTTCTTCGGCGTGTTTCTATTTGCACAGAAAGACCCGACCTGAGAGTAGACTCACAGTCGTTGCAACTTAAAGCGTGACAGCTAATTAGAAACATTTCAACATTAATAACCTTGAAAGTGCAAAAATTTCCATTTTATGCTGGCATATCCATTTAAATATTACTATTTATTCAGCAAACTTTATTAATAGACTTATAAAATAGCAATAATGGAATAATCTAAGTAAATGCCATACAGAATTCAGAAATTTTTAAAGAGCTAGAGTTATTACTTGTTTGAAAACAATAATTTTAATAATCTTATTGTTAAGGTAATTTTTAAAATACTTTTACTTCTTTAGGAATACATTCATTGTTAAAATATTGAGGTATTCGCTTCAAATGAATCAAAAAACGGTAGGGAAACGTTCTTTTTTTCTTTGATGTAAAAATAAATTATCTGTGCCATTTCTTGATGATTTGGTTTCAAACTTTAATTTTAAATATGGGCTCCCAGTAAAATGATACCGTACAGTTATACGTCGTCTATGTAAAAAAATGATGGACTGAGGTAAAGTCTTTTTAGGATATACATGCAAAATCTTTGTTATCATTGTTTCTATAATCACTATTAAACTTCCATCTTCAACTCTCATTTCAACTCTCAACAAATTATCATTGAATTAATGCCTTTGGGATATTTTCTTCCGCCATTCTATTTACTGTCTCATCTCAGCATTAACAATTATTCCTTTTAATATTGTTTTTGTTGTGGATTATTTAAATTTCACTCCGCGGATCGCAGTAAGATTTCACTAGTCTCTAATTCCCATCGACACCGTTCTCGTCATCCACATACTACCTTCTATATATTTAATTTCTTCGCCAAATATCTGCCCTTCAAACCCAAAGCAGGAGCATTTCTGATTTCTGGCATTTTCGTAAATAAAGCACTCTTGAAGCGTTTCCTTGCCATCTCTTTACAGATTGCTTCTCGTTTATTGGCTGTCAGATTTTCTTCTATTCTTGTTATTCTCTTGTTTACATTGCCTTGAGATATTTATTTTCTAAAAACAATTCCTACAATTTGATTATTCTTCTGCTTATACTATTTAGTTGACTGACGCCATTGTTTCTCTTGTTTATTTGCTCGAGACATTCTTGTCTCTCTGTCCATCATGACATACATTCCAATTAAAGATTTCGTTCTTATTCATGAAACCAATATGTTTCAATAAAATCGCAATCTCTTCAATCCTGTTTCTTCTGCGCACTGAACCGCGCCTCCGCCGGTCGAGGTCTGCAGCTCCATTCGCGTCGCGGCCTCTGGGGGCTTTGGAAGTCGCGAGAGCCAAGTCCCTACCCCGCCCCCTTACCCTGCCCGCCGCGTCGTGTCGCGCCGCGCCGCCCCCTCCCGCACCACCCAGCCCCCTCCCGTCCCGTCGCGATACGCCCCGGCCCGCCCCGCCCCCGCCCGGCCCCGCCCAGCCCGCCCGGCCCCGCCCAGCCCGCCCGGCCCGGCCCCGCCCGGCCCGGCCCGGCCCGGCCCGGCCCCCGCCCGCCCAGCCTCGGCCCTCCCCGCCTCGCGTTCTCCCTTGCCCCCTCCAGTCACGTCTCACTCCACCCCGCCCCACCCCTCCCCGCCCCGCCCCAGTCGCCCCACCCCTCCCCACCTCGCCCTCCTTCCGCGGCCCCGACTTCGCTGATTGCGCGCGGATCCTAAGGAGCGCGCTGGGAGACCGCGTCTCGGCGGCCCAGACGCGCACGCGAGGCCCCGGGCAAGGGTTGGGCAGGGCACGGGCGGTGACGGAGGAAAGGGGGCCGGGCAGCCTCAGGCAAGGGACAACGGAAATCGACAGGCGCCCGATGCAAGAACGAGCAAAGGCTTTGCACCGGTGCACGGAGCAGTGATGATACAGGAAGAGGCTGAAAGGGATTCCGGGGATCAGCGTGGATTCCGGTAAAGAACTTCACGATACAAGGAAGTAATAAGAGTGAACTGCATAAATAAAATGGGGAAGTCACAGACGGTTCGTCCTCATATGGGGCTACCTGGAATTAGATAATGGGAAAATGTGAACAAGCAGACGTGTATTGCAAGGCGAGCGTGTAAACAAAAGATTAGCTTAAAAGCGTAAAAGCGTAAAATAAAGAGGTTAATTGGACGAAGAACATATAGGAAATGTGAGCAGAATATTGAAGTAACTGGAATAGTTAAGAAAGAACGAACCTCGCGAAAGAATTGTGGCGGCTACAACAACGCGACAGATGGGCATAAATGGACGTGTATATTTATCTAAAGTGTAGTACATTATTCGGCAAGAGGCGACTAGCCACGTTCTTCGAATCCAAAAGCATTCTTCCAACCTGCGGGCCTATGTCGATTACATTACAAATCTTTTTTTTTATTAAAAAATGTTGTTTTGTGCTTTTCAATTATATAAACATTAATTTACTTGATATAACCGTTTTTCGAAAAATTATAAGAAAAGAAAACCCCTCTCGAAATTGCAGTTAACGCAATATCAGTGTGTAAGAAAACAATAAATGGAAGAAAAGCTATCCAGTAAAATTTGATTTTCTCGACGCAACAATAAAACTAAATACATTTTAATATTTGTTCAATTTTTGGAAAAACTATTTTAGAATCTTTTTTGATATTTGAAAAGCACAAAAATAACATAAAATACGAGTTATAAAGAAAAAATATGCTTTGTAGAAACGGCTCTGCCAGCTTAACGAACGTGTGCCAGCGGAAAGGAGAGGGCGGGGCAGCGGGGAGGGGATGGGCGTGGCGGGGAACGGGGCGAAGCTCCGGGACGGCGCAACTGCCGTGTTGGGATTTGCGGTGTCGATTCCCCCTTGCATTGGGACGGTGGGCGGTTCGATTTCCCGACTGTGTGGGTCCGGTCGACTTCTTTAATTTTGTTTCCTCCTCTCCGGGCGGCCGCATGCGGATCACGTCGGCCTCCACGGGCGCCCGCGATACTTTGCTCCCCAAATTATAGCCGAAAGTTTCCACCGAGGCGGCAGCGAG